>JAHIAM010004759.1:0-104811 GCA_021605205.1 Aegilops longissima
CCAACAAAAAAAACAAAAGAACATTTTAATTAAAAAAAACAGAATAAAAATGAAATAAAAATGAATTAAACTAATTAACTAAATAATTAATTAAGTAATTAATTAAACTAATTAATTCTGAGTTAATTAACCCTAATCATTAATTAACTTAATTAAGTAATGTTAATTAAATCTGATTAGGTTAATTAGTCATTAGTGAATGACATGCGGGACCCACTGTCGGGGTTGACTCGATCCAACCCATTGTTGATGATCGGCATGACATCATCTTGATATCATAAATGCAATTTCGAAATTAATTAAATAATTAATTAAAATTCCAGAAATTAATAAAATCTTTTATAAATCATATCTTTTAATCCGTAATCCGGATTAAAATAATTTCAACATGAAAGTTGCTCGAGCAGCGAGGCAATTGGATACGCAGATCAGATTCGTCCACCACACGCCTCTAACCTCTCGAACACTGCAAACTTTCCTCTCCGGTTCATCTGCCTACACGGGCGTCGGGGCCGGAAAACTTCCAGCGGATGTTTTCCCCCTAAACCCGATACCCTTCTTACCACGTTAGGGCACGCCTAGCATCGCTTCTTGGCATGTCATGCATCGTTATGCATCTGTTACCTTGTATTCATTGTTTCTTCCCCTCTTCTCTCCGGTAGACTACTGAGACCGAAGCGCTGCATTGGCAGGTTCATTCACGGTGTTGGCGACCCTCTCTCTTGCCGAGCAACCAGGCAAGCCCCCCTTGATCACGAGATATCGCCTACTCTTATCTACTTGCTTGCATTAGAGTAGCATAGCATATTCTTGTTTTGGATACTCCTATCTTGCTGCATAGCCTTTGTCCTTGTAACCATTGTTACCTTACGCAATCCTATATGCTTAGTATAGGATGCTAGTACATTCATCTGTGGCCCTTCATACTTGTCCGCCTGCCGTGCTATACTATCGGGCCGTGATCACTCGGGAGTTGATCACGGGTATATACTATATCTTATACATGATACATGTGAGACTAAAGTCGAATTGGGTGATGGAGCACCCGTGAGTGGATCTTTGAGGTAGGAAGCAGGGGCAGAGTTGAGACCGCCTAGGAGAGAGGTGGGCCTGGCCTGTTCGTGGCGTTCATGAATACTTAACACGCTTAACGGTCTTGGTATTTGATCTGAGTGGACTCTGAGCTTATACGCACTAACCATCTCGCGGGAGTAGTTATGGGTATCCGGCGTCGTGGTATCGGCCGAAATACTTCAGACGTCGGCGACGGAATGGCTTAGCCGGATTGGACTGAACGCGCGCTCTTTGGGCTAGAGTCTGCTTCGGCAGCGTCACAGACGCAACGTCAGGTGTGCTTTCAGGCGATGGGCCTGGACCCTTGGCTTAGGTTTAGACCGGCGTGTTGGCCTCTCTGTTGTGCCTAGGTGGGGCTGCGGCGTGTTGATCTTCCAGCGGCCGGGCATGACCCGAGAAAGTGTGTCCGGCCAAATGGGATCAAGCGTCTTTGGGTAAGATGGTGCACCCTGCAGGAAGTTAATCTATTCGGATAGCCGTGATCTTGATAACAGGGCGACTTGGAGTTGTACCTTGAGCTTATGACAACTAGAACCGGATACTTGATAAAACACACCATTCCAAGTGCGAGATACAGCGGTGGTCGCTCTCGCTCGGGGATATGAGCAGGGATTTGCGGGTAGGATTATTGCTATATGATGTTACTTGGAGGACTTCGTTGTCCTCTTACATGCATGCAAGGCGGTGTCGAGCGTAGTCTTCGTTAAGACTAGCTATCCCCTCTTATACGGCTTTTCTGCAGTTCAGTCCACGATATGGCCTTTACACATATATCCATGCATATGTAGTGTATCTCCTTGCTTGCGAGTACTTTGGATGAGTGCTCACGGTTGCCTTGTTCCCCTTTTCCCCTATTCCTACTCGATTGCTGCAACCAAGACGATGGAGCCGGAGAGCGACGCCATACCGCCTATGGCGACTACTACTCGGAGGTGCCTACTACTACGTGCAGCCCGGGCAGCTTGACTAATTGAAGTGACCTAGGAGGATCCCGAGGCGGAGGCCTGCTCCTCTTCGATCTGTATCCCAGTTTGTGCTAGCCATCTTATGGCACCTTGTTTAACTTATGTACGTACTCAGATATTGTTGCTTCACTGACTAAGTCTATGATCGAGCACTTGTATTCGAGCCCTCGAGGGCCCTAGCTTGTATTATGCTTGTATGACTTATTTTATTTGTAGAGTTGTGTTGTGATATCTTCCGTGAGTCCTTGATCTTGATCGTACACATTTGCGTGCATGATTAGTGTACGATTGAATCGAGGGCGTCACACTAGATCAAATAATTTTACACTAGAGTTGAACTAGCTCTATAAGCTAGTTCAAATAATTTTACACTAGAGTTGAACTAGCTCTATAGCCTATTACAAATAATTTTACACTAGAGTTGAACTAGCTCTATAAGCTAGTTCAAATAATTTTACACTAGAGTTGAACTAGCTCTATAGCCTAGTACAAATAATTTTACACTAGAGTTGAAGTCATACTAGCTCTTACACTAGAGTTGAACTAGCTCTATTAGCTACTTCAAAAATTTGACCCTAGAGTTGTACTAGCTCTATAGCCTAGTAGAAATAATTTTACACTAGAGTTGGACTAGCTCTATAAGCTAGTTGAAATAATTTTACACTAGAGTTGAACTAGCTCTATAAGCTAGTTCAAATACAAATTTTACACTAGAGTTGAACTAGCTCTATAACCTAGAAAAATAATTTTACACTAGAGTTGAACTAGATCTATAAGCTAGTTCAAATAATTTTACACTACAGTTGAACTAGCTATATAGCCTAGTACAAATAATTTTACACTAGAGTTGAACTAGCTCTATAAACTTGTAAATATAATTTTACACTAGACTTTAACTAGCTCTATAAGCTAGGTCAAATAATTTTACACTAGAGTTGAACTAGCTCTATAGCCTAGTACAAATAATTTTACACTAGAGTTAAACCAGCTCTATAGCCTAGCTCAAATAATTTTACACTAGAGTTGAACTAGCTATATAAGCTTGTACAAATAATTTTACACTAGAGTTGAACTAGCTATATAAGCTAGTTGAACTAGCTCTATAAGCTAGTTCAAACATTTTTACACTAGAGTTGAACTTGCTCTATAAGCTAGTTCAAATAATTTTACACTAGAGTTGAACTAGCTTTATAGCCTAGTACAAATAATTTTACACTAGAGTTGAACTAGCTCTATAAGCTAGTTCAAATAATTTTACACTAGAGTTGAATTAGCTCTACAGCCTAGTACAAATAATTTTACACTAGAGTTGAACTAGCTCTATAAGCTTATAAAAAAAAATCGACTAGAGTTGAACTAGCTCTATAAGCTAGTTCTAATAATTTTACACTAGAGTTGAACTAGCTCTATAAGCTAGTTCAAATAATTCTACACTAGAGTTGTACTAGCTCTGTAAGCTAGTTCAAATAATTTTACACTAGAGTTGAACTAGCTCTATAGCCTATTACAAATAATTTTACACTAGAGTTGAACTAGCTCTATAAGCTAGTTCAAATAAGTTTACAATAGAGTTGAACTAGCTCTATAGCCTAGTACAAATAATTTTACAGTAGAGTCGTATTAGCTCTTACACTAGAGTTGAACTAGCTCTATAAGCTAGTTAAAAAATTTACCCTAGAGTTGAACTAGCTCTATAGCCTAGTACAAATAATTTTACACTAGAGTTGAACTAGCTCTATAAGCTAGATCAAATAATTTTACACTAGAGTTGAACTAGCTCTATAAGCTAGTTCAAATAATTTTACACTAGAGTTGAACTAGCTCTATAAGCTAGTTCAAATATTTTTACACTAGAGTTGAACTAGTTCTATAGCCTAATACACATAATTTTACACTAGAGTTGAACTAGCTCTATAAGCTTGTACAAATAATTTTACACTATAGTTGAACTCGCTCTGTAGTCTAGTACAAATAATTTTACACTAGATTTGAACTAGCTCTATAAGCTCTAGTTCAAATAATTTTACACTAGAGTTGTACTAGCTCTATAAGCTAGTTCAAATAATTTTACACTAGAGTTGAACTAGCTCTATAGCCTAGTACAAATAATTTTACAGTTCAAATAGAGTTGAACTAGCTCTATAGCCTAGTAGAAATAATTTTACACTAGAGTTGGAACTAGCTCTATAAGGTAGTTGAAATAATTTTACACTAGAGTTGAACTAGCTCTATAAGCTAGTTCAAATATTTTACACTAGAGTTGAACTAGCTCTATAGCCTAGAAAAATAATTTTACACTAGAGTTGAACTAGATCTATAAGCTAGTTCAAATAATTTTACACTACTAGAGTTGAACTAGCTATATATCCTAGTACAAATAATTTTACACTAGAGTTGAACTAGCTCTATAAACTTGTAAATATAATTTTACACTAGACTTTAACTAGCTCTATAAGCTAGGTCAAATAATTTTACACTAGAGTTGAACTAGCTCTATAGCCTAGTACAAATAATTTTACACTAGAGTTAAACTAGCTCTATAGCCTAGCTCAAATAATTTTACACTAGAGTTGAACTAGCTATATAAGCTTGTACAAATAATTTTACACTAGAGTTGAACTAGCTATATAATCTAGTTGAACTAGCTCTATAAGCTAGTTCAAATAATTTTACACTAGAGTTGAACTTGCTCTATAAGCTAGTTCAAATAATTTTACACTAGAGTTGAACTTATAGCCTAGTACAAATAATTTTACACTAGAGTTGAACTAGCTCTATAAGCTAGTTCAAATAATTTTACACTAGAGTTGAATTAGCTCTACAGCCTAGTACAAATAATTTTACACTAGAGTTGAACTAGCTCTATAAGCTTATACAAAAAAAAACCGACTAGAGTTGAACTAGCTCTATAAGCTAGTTCTAATAATTTTACACTAGAGTTGAACTAGCTCTATAAGCTAGTTCAAATAATTCTACACTAGAGTTGTACTAGCTCTGTAAGCTAGTTCAAATAATTTTACACTAGAGTTGAACTAGCTCTATAGCCTAGTACAAATAATTTTACACTAGAGTTGAACTAGCTCTATAAGCTAGTTCAAATAAGTTTACAATAGAGTTGAACTAGCTCTATGGCCTAGTACAAATAATTTTACAGTAGAGTCGTATTAGCTCTTACACTAGAGTTGAACTAGCTCCATAAGCTAGTTAAAACAATTTTACCCTAGAGTTGAACTAGCTCTATAGCCTAGTACAAATAATTTTGCTCTAGAGTTGAACTAGCTCTATAAGCTAGATCAATTAATTTTACACTAGAGTTGAACTAGCTCTACATAGAGTTGAACTAGCTCTATCAAATAATAATTTTACAAAGAGTTGAACTAGTCTATTTTTACACTAGAGTTGAACTAGCTCTATAGCCTAGTACAAATAATTATACACTAGAGTTGATCTAGCTCTATAAGCTAGTTCAAATAATTTTACACTACAGTTGAACTAGCTGTATAGCCTAGTACTAATAATTTTACACTAGTGTAGAACTAGCTCTATAAGCTAGTTCTAATAATTTTACACTAGAGTTGAACTATTTCTACAGCCTAGTACAAATAATTTTACACTAGAGTTGAACTAGCTCTATAAGCTTATACAAAAAAAAATTAGACTAGAGTTGAACTAGCTCTATAAGCTAGTTCAATGTAGCGACCCGACCTCAGATGGTCAAGTCTCTGTGCTTCTGTGTCATCCCTGGATCGGTAATGCTGACACACACAGTACTCGAAGGATTTATAACAGAGTAGCAATCACACACTTATTACATCGAATGTCTCAAAAGAGAACTTATTACAATAATATGGCTTAAGGCCATCTAATGCGATAATAGCGGAAGGCTTGGAAGATAAAGTGAGTCCATCAACTCCAACGGTATAACTAAGGTGCACGGCAACGACCTACAAATCCTTACTCCTCGTCTGAAAAGTCTGCAACATAATACGTTGCAGCCCGAGAACGGGTCAGCACATGGAATATGCTGGCAATGTAACACATAGAGAGTAATGAAAAAATAAGCTATACTACATGCATATATGGTTGGTGGAAAGCTCTATGGTTACAGTTTTGCAAAAAGCCAATTTTTCCCTATATCAAAGGAATAAATTTTTATTTTAACTATCATGGTGGTTGAAACATCATTGAGAAGGTATAACCCCATCTCAATCCCAATTAAAGTGATTAACAACCCAGCAATATTAATTTAGAGTGATGAGATACATGTGAATACTCAAGTACTAGATACTCAGAATTGTCCATAACCGGGGACATGGCTAACCATGATTAGATTGTACACTCTGCAGAGGTTTGCGCAATTTTCCCCACAAGACTCGATCGCCTCCGTTTGTTTCTCGCACTGCATGGTGTTCGAGAAACGGATGACCGAGACATAGTCTTTCAGAAACATTAACTCTCTACTCCGGATAGATCATACCAAACCTAGAAAACCCACTACCTGCTGATCTACCTCTTCGAGAGCTTCACGTAACTTACTCAACTATGCTAGAGCCCATAATAGCTTGTGGGTGCACGGAAGTTTCTAGCATGAATAATCTCAGTTCCTTTGAGCACTGGTGGCGGTCCTTAGGAAGATCACACGGATACCCCGGGATTTCCAAAAATAAAACAGACAACACTGGGTTCCCCAGGTGCCTCAATCCACCCAGATGTGTATTTAAGTTGCCACCTTAAGTTAACCATTAATTAACAATCTCACATCTGTCGTGAATATCTCTCAAACCCAAACCACGTCTACGAGCATAGCATAGCAATATAAGCAACACGTAGAAGTAACTCCCAAGGGTTTGATATTAACAGGGCAATAGGTTCCTACCTCATCATCTACTTCCCAACCCACAAATTAATGACATCCTAATCATGCAATGTTTGAGGATTGAGCTAATGCATAAAACTGGGTATGAAAAGGTATGATCAAGTGTTACTTGCCTTGCTGACGATCCGTGAATCCTAGAGACTCGTAGTAACACGCGCCGCACTCGGGAATTCTATCACAAGCAAACAATACATACATAAGCAACAAACAAAGTTGCACAAACGAAACTCCAACTGAAAGAGGTTGACCGGAGAGTTCAACTTAAGAACTCCGGTTTGCAAAAAGAATCAAACCAAACGGAACAACGAAACTCAAACGGCGAGAGAAACAAGGTCCGTTTACTAATCTGAACTAGAGTCAAATTTTACAAAGATAAAAACTGGTTTAAGTTGGCTATTCGGAAGAGGGTTTGAGATGAAACTCCAGCGCTTGAATCGCTGATTCCAATAAGCGAGCGAAAAGTTATACTAATTTGAACTTTGGTTCAGAAATCAAAATCGGAATAATCGCGGAATAAAACCGATAAAAGAAAATGCGAACGTCTAAGCGAAGCGAGCGTTCGTTAGCGGAAGCTAACGACGAGCGGTTCGTAAAAGCGAACAAGCGGGTGAACGATCTCAAAATAAATAAACCGAAAAAAATAAAATCGATCTAACATAAAAAGCGGCTAGGGTTTTTCAAAAAACTGAAGGTTCTTTTTAAAAAAACCGCGACGAGGGCTACCTCCGCGATCGTCCGCGGTAGGCGGTTCGGCTCCGGCGAGGGGCGGCGAGGGCGGCTAGAGGGCGGCGGCGGCTCGGTGATTCGGCGAGGGGCGGGCGGGCGGGAGGCGGCGACGGCGGCCAAGGGCGGCGGCGGCTCGGCTCGGCTCGGGCTCGGCTCGGTCCCAAGAGGGCGGCGGGTGGTGGCTAGGAGGCGCTATTTAAAGAGGGGGGGGTGGCTTGGAGGAGGGCAAGGCGGCGGGGAGGAGTCGGCTCGGACTCTGTCCAGGGCGGGGTGATGGCTCATTGGGCCGCCTGCTTTCGGCTGGGCCCTTAGCCCGATCGGTATGGTTTCTTTTTTTTTGTTTTGCAAAGCGTTCACTTGAATCTTATAAAATCCTAGAAAAATAAATAAAATCTAAAATGCCAAAACAAGTTTTCTTTGCCTAAATAAAATATTTAGAACAAGATGAACTTTTCTTGGCCCCCAAAATGCAATTTTTTTTAAATATATGCAATTTTTTTCTAGGCAAATAAAATTCCAAATAAGTAAAATAAAATCCCAAAAAAATGATTTTAGCATCTTTCCTCGGGTATTTCAATTATTTTTGGAGAAGTCATATTATCTCCTCTCATTTATTTTTAAACATGAAATATTTTCCGGAGATAAAAATAATAAAATCCAAAATCCTCGTCTTCATTATTTGATAAAAATCAAATATGAAAATCGGAAAATCCCCAACTCTCTCCGAGGGTCCTTGAGTTGCTTAGGATTTCGAGGATAGCAAATGAGAATGCAATAAAATATGATAGGCATGGCTGACCTGTGTATAACATGCCAAATTGAAAATTTGGGATGTTACATTCAAATAATTTTACACTAGAGTTGAACTAGCTCTATAAGCTAGTTCAAATAATTTTACATAGAGTTGTACTAGCTCTATAAGCTAGCTCAAATAATTTTACACTAGAGTTGAACTAGCTCTATAGCCTAGTACAAATAATTTTACACTAGATTTGAACTAGCTCTATAAGCTAGTTCAAATTAGTTTACAATATAGTTGAACTAGCTCTATAGCCTAGTACAAATAATTATCTGATGAGAGTCGTATTAGCTCTTACACTAGAGTTGAACTAGCTCTATAAGCTAGTTAAAACAATTTTACCACTGAGTTGAACTAGCTCTATAGCCTAGTACAAATAATTTTACACTAGAGTTGAACTAGCTCTATAAGCTAGATCAAATAATTTTACACTAGAGTTGAACTAGCTCTATAAGCTAGTTCAAATAATTTTCCACTAGAGTTGAACTAGGTCTATAGCCTAGTAGAAATAATTTTACACTAGAGTTAAACTAGCTTTATAGCCTAGTTCAAATAATTTTACACTAGAGTTGAACTAGCTCTATAAGCTTGTACAAATAATTTTACACTAGAGTTTAACTAGCTCTATAAGCTTATACAAAAAAAATTAGACTAGAGTTGAACTAGCTCTATAAGCTAGTTCAAATAATTTTACACTAGAGTTGAACTAGCTCTATAAGCTAGTTCAAATAAGTCTACAATAGAGTTGAACTAGCTCTATAGCCTAGTACAAATAATTTACAGTAGAGTCGTATTAGCTCTTACACTAGAGTTTGTCGGTGTACTAGAGCAGGGGTACCCTAGTATCCCGAACTTGTGCACGGGCAGTTGCAGCACCCCGCGGCAAGGCTTGCCTAGTGATCGCCAAGATCCTCCGCGGTTCCTTTGGAGCCATTCAAGAACAAAGTATTCAAGGCCCCGGCAAGAGGAGCTTGCCGGGAAGGCCACTCAGGGCACGAAGAAGACAAGACCCCGGCAAGAGGAGCTTGCCGGGAAGGCTCGGCGAACGACAAGCTTCCGAGTGCGACAAGGGTTCAGCCGCGGCAAGGCGCTTGCCGCGGCTGGCAACCTCTCTTCATCTCCGCTCCAGCTCATCCGCCAACGTGTCACCATGGGGCTATTCCAGGCACGCGTGTCAAGGGGCTGTGCAGCAGCGGAGAGGAGCGATAAGCGGCGCTGACAGAAGGCCATCGTGGCGAACGGTGGTGCTCCTGACGGTCCCTGCTGCATTGTTTAGGCGACATGGACGGGCATTTAATGCCTTTGTCCCTTGCCGTCAGAGTTAGGTAGATTACACTATACCAAGTAGTTGCACCAACCGCAACTCATTTTCCCATTTTTGCCCTCGTCTACGTTGCCACCTGTGGTGACCCCTTGAGCCTATAAAAGGAGGCCCATGTGCAACATAGAAAGGGTTCGGTTCGGCTGTCGGGGGAAGAACTGATCGTGCCCCACGAGCACCTACGGGATCTGGGTCCCTTTGTGGTTCGGAGGGGGGCGGAGATTGTGCAAAGAGCGGGTCGAGGCGATGCACACGAGAGGATTTTTACCCAGCTTCGGAGCTCTCCGGAGAGATAATACTCCTACTGCTGCTTTGTGGATTATCTTCTCTTCTTGCTAGGGAGCAATGCGGGCTACAAAACCTAGCCTGAATGTGATGAACTAAGCTGGAGCTGGACCGAAACCAGCGAACCCTTCTCGTTGCCCTCGGGCCTCCTTTTATAGGCACAAGGGGTTACCACATGTGGCAAGTAGACAAGGTTATAATGGTAAAAACCTGGGTTGGTACACGCTTTATGCGAGTGTACAGTAATCTATACCTAACTCGGCGGCAAGGGACAAGGGTCATCAATGCCCGTCTCGATCGCCGAACGATGTAACGAGGGACCGTTAATGCGCCTCCGTCCGCCACGATGGTAGCTTGTCGGCGCCGTCTGTCGCTACTCTTCGCTGGCTGCACAGCCCGTCGACACGCGTGCTTGGGAGAGCCCGTGGTGACTGCGTTGGCGGGTAGCTGGAGCGAGATGAAAAGGTCGCCCGCCCGACAAGTGCCTTGCGGCGGGGAACCTTGTCGCGCTTTGGGGTTCAGCGCCGCCAAGCCTTCCGGCAAGCTCCTCTTGCCGGGCTTTGTTTTCCTTTGCACCTGAGTGGCCTTCCGCAAGCTCCTCTTGTGGGGTCTTGCTGCTTTGTTCTTGAATGGCTCCAAAGGGCCGCTGAGGATCTTGGTGGCCATCAAGCCAGCCTGCCGTGGAGGCGCTGCAACTCGTCGTGCAGTGCAGTTCCAGTACTAGGGTACCCTACTCTAATACACCGACAGAGTCCGGGAACTGGGCCACACACGGCGCCAAGCTCTGTTGGGCCAGGCCCAAAAGCAGTCTGCGTAGCGTGGTCTTGATTACGCCGTTACTTGCCTTGGACCCACCACGTCTCCCACGAACGGCACGCACCTACCGCGTTCCTCTGTAATGGCACGCGTTAATTGTGGTGTCGTGGGTGAAGTGGGTGGCGTGCGAGGTCGCCTCATCTGTCGCCTCGATTCTGCATCTCCGCCACGTGGTTCCCATGTACTGGGTCACAGGCGGTGGAAGTGGGAAGCGGGCGTTGCCAGAGAGGCAGCAGGTCTGTCTGATTCCCGCTCTTCCTATGCCTTGATTCGCCGGGCGGGCGGCCGAGCCCCACCTTGCTTCTTTTTAAGAAGGCGGAAGGGGAGCTTGAAGCCCGCACTCTCCCATCCCTTCTTTTCTTCAGCTTACGCTTTCTCCCATTCGCCATGGAGAAAGGGAACCTTGGTTCTCCATCGGTGGCGGCGAGGGTCGCAGCTAGACAGCGCACCCTCCCAATCCCACGCCGGGGTGGCGAGCCAGCCGCAAGGGGAAGAGGGAGGCGAGGTCGTGGGCGAGGCCGAGGAGCGGGGGAGAGGCGGACGAGGCGGTGCGCCGTCTCCGCCTCGTTAGCGGTTCCCCTCGGGCGAGGTCGTGGGCGAGCTCGAGGCGTTGGGGAAGAGGCGGGCGGGCGGCGCGTGCCGTCTCCGCCCCGCCAGCGGTTCCTCTCCATGGCGGTCCATACGGGGGCGACCCTTGCGAGTTCTTCGTCAAGCTGCGCGGGCGCCTCGTCGTCGTCTCGGCTTCCAGCTCCGTTCGCGATGGCGATGGAGTCGGATCCGCCCGAGGCGTTGAGATTGCACATGAGGGCTGAGGATTAGCGGCACGCGAGTCGCGTTGTATTCCCAGCCCCTAATGTGATGTATCTTGATCGTGGGTGGAAGGCGTTCGCCCGTATCCACAACCTGCTGGCGGGGTTTACCCTCCATTTTAAGTTAATGGAGGTGACCTCCTCTCCGTCAAGGTCTTCGGGATCTTGGCACTTTCGGGCAAGGTGCTGCGTGGATAGCTCCTCCGACAGCGGCGATTCCTCCTCGGCGAGTGGCGGAGGAGGAGGCGACAACGACGAGGGTAGCGGGCCCAACTAGTTGCCGGCGCCGCTCCGCGCGTCACCGGCGACCCCATCATCCGTGTCGCGGCTCCTTGAACTCCCGAGTCGTCTCCTTGGGCGGCTGGCGTAGGGAGGCTGCGGAAGGGAAGAGGATGGCGACAAGGCCGTCAAGTCGAATCTGGGGGTAGTGCCCTCGACAGCGTCTTGGCGTCCTGCCGCCCGTCTTGAGCCCGCTTCGGCGCCGCCGTCCCGTCAAGCCGGAGAGCCCCGGCATGTTCCCTTGGTGCCTTCGGCACTGTAGCTCAGCGTAAGGCGCTCCTTTGCCCTTCCGCCTCCTTAACCTACCTCCACGAAGATAGGGACAGAAAAGGGATCACGGGCATCTTATCTTTTAAATTGTAAGCCTTGGGCCTTATCTGCATTTAAGAACTTGTAATCCTCTCTTTCATGTTTTTCACTCTCCACGGACTGTATCCGAGAAGAATGTTTTTAATGAAAGAGGGATGTTTGAGAAAGGACGAAAGGCTTATCTGATACCGCAGCCCCCGGCAACTCTGGCTTGCCGCAGCCCCCGGCAGCTCTAACTTGCCGCAGCCCCCGGCAACTCTAACTTGCCGCAGCCCCCGGCAACTCTGGCTTGCCGGGGCTTGGATGCTGGCGCACCTTCCTTCTCTTCGCTGTTATTTCAGTTTTGAGAACGACTTAGCTAGTGCCGTGATAAGCTATTTTTGTAATATACACTATCTTAGGCCATCGAATGCAATGTTATTTCCTTTACTCGATTTCTTCCCTTGTATGTTTTTACCCTATGCTTTCAGGGAAACTTGCCGGTGCAGGCACCCTTGCCGCGAGCGCCGAGTGCGGAACTTCAGCAGCCTCCTGGCGGGGTCGCTACCGACAAGAAACCTCGTCGCGGACTAGCCGCAGCTCACTTAAGTTGTTGAGCGGACTCGAAACAAAGTAAGGGCGCGACCAGTCGCGATTTGGTTCCTCCGCGCACAGGTTTTCCATACAAAGTACTTATCGTTCGAGGAAGATAACTTAAAAAGTTTTTTTTTAAACTGGCCGTTTAAACTTAGCAACTTAGCTTTTCTGTTGTCCATTTTCCGACAAGGCGACAGTTCCTCGAGCGACGCTTGTCGGCCCACACCATTCTTTCCTCCTTTCCCCCCGGTTAACTTGTGGGTGGATGAACCTTCTCCTTGTTTGAGAAGAAAGAAGAGAAAAAAAGTTATGGAGCCTAATAGCTTATTATAAACTTCGGGTGCGGGTGCTGCACAAGATGTTAGTAAACACATGCATATATGATTATGAAAGCATGTATTAACAAAATGTGCGCAACCATAGGCTTTCTTGATGCACGGGTGCGCCGGCTTTGTACAAAGGATTACATGCAACAGCGGCAAGACTTGTACAAAGAGTGGTTCGGAGCAGGTTCCGGCAATCGCGCCTCATGGGTAAAACTTGCGAAGATGCTCTATGTTCAGGAATTGCTCACGGAAAGCCATCTTCGGTCTCAAAGGCGGACAGGCGCCGGGCCTAGTGACTCGTTTTACCCGATAAGGGCCTTCCCACTTGGCGTCAACTTGTTGGAATTCTTGGCGGATTGAGCGCGCGAAGAACAAGGTCGCCTTCCTCGAAGCTTGGCATTAACTGCGGCTATGGTAGCGATGCAAAGCTTCTGGTAACGAGCAGCTCATCTGCAGCTGAAGGCGATCTTGCTCGAGGCAGCAGCGTCATCTTGTCGCAGCTGCTCTTGCTCAAGCTCATCATAGCGAGCACTCGAGGTGACCCGTATCTGAGTTCCGTGGGGAGAACTGCCTCTGCTCCGTAGACTAGAGCAAAGGGTGTCGGCGATGGCTCGATTTGGCGTCGTCTGATCGACCAAAGAACCCTGGCAGCTCCTCGATCCAGTTTCTTCCGCACTTGTGCAGCACTGTCGAAAGTTCGGTCTTGAGTCCTTCAGCGTTTGCCCTCGCTTGCAGCACTTCAGCGTTTGCCCTCTCTGCTTGGCGCCAAGATCTTGGGCGTCTTGCATGAAGAAGGCGACTTCGTGAACTGTGTGCCGTTGTCGGTGATGATCCGGTTAGGAATCCCAAAGCGGCAAACAATTGACTGAAGAACTTGGCGGTATTTGTCTTGTCACCTTCCTCACTGGTTCCACTTCCGGCCATTTTGTGAACTTGTCGATTCGACGTACAAATATTCAAAGCCCCGACAGCTCGGGGAAGGGGCGAGGATGTCGAGCCCCGGACCGAGAAGGGCCAGGATAAAGGGATCGTCTGGAGAGCTTGAGCTGGCTGGTGTATCTGTCTTGAATGGGCAGCACGCTTCACACTTGGTTACTTGTGCGGTTGCATCTGGAGGGCTTCGGCGGAAGAAACCTTGCGGAAAGCCTTGCGGCAAGTGCTCTTCGCCAATGTGGTGACCACATATGCCTCCGTGTATCTCCGCCAACAGCTTTCATCCATCTTCCCGGCAAATACACTTCAATTTCACTCCGTTGAGTCTTCTTACATGCAGGATGTTGTCAACAAACTGGTACATATTTGATTGCCGGGCTACTTTTCCGCTTCTTCTTGCTCTTGGGAAGTTCTCTGTTTGAAGGAAATGGGCGATCTGCTGTGCCCATGTTGGAGCACGTGGCTCGACAACATGGACTAAAGGCTCATCTATCACTGCGGGACCATCGGCTTCTCTGGCAAGGACCTGCGGGTCCGCGAGCTCGATGATCCCGTCAAGCTGCGGAGCTAAGCTTGTCGGGGCGTTGCTTCAACGATACAAACTGCATGGTTTGTCGGACAGACTGCTCCTCGGTGATATTTGCGTTGGTTTTAGGGACCTTCTTGGCGGCGGCTTGAGAGCTCTGCGGAAAGTAGTCGCCGGAAACCAATTTTCTCTTCTTGCTCTGTCCTGTTGATGGTGTCACGGTTGGCTGAGTCAGCTTGAGCACAAAAATCCCTGGTTCCATAGGTAACTTAAGTGCGGCACATTTGGCGAGGCCATCAGCTATATCATTCTGTGCTCTTGGAACGTGTTCCATTTGCAGGCCTTCAAAGTGCTCTTCCAGCTTCCTCACTTCATCGACGTACGCTTCCATCAACGGACTCTGGTAGTCTTTATTTACTTGGCGGACGACAAGCTGTGAGTCTCCCCTGACAATGAGCTTCTTAATCCCAAGGTCCACCGCAATCCTGAGACCGGCAAGCAAGCCTTCATACTCTGCAGTATTATTTGTTGCTTGTTCCTTGGGAAAGTGCATTTGAACTATGTATTTGAGGTGTTCCCCGGTGGGTGCGATAAGCAGCACGCCGGCACCGGCGCCTTGCAGCGAGAAGGCACCGTCAAAGTACATCAGCCATTCTTTATTCGCCTCCTTGACGGGGATGCTCGTCTCTGGAATCTCTTCATCCTGCGTTGGCGTCCACTCTGCTATGAATTCTGCCAATGCCCTGCTCTGGATAGTTGAAGTGCTTTCGAACTTGAGACCAAAGCTTGACAGTTCCAGCGCCCACTCAACAATCCTGCCTGTTGTTTACGGATTTTGCAATATCCTCTTCAGTGAAAGCGAGTGACAACTGTTATCTCATGTGCTTGGAAGTAATGGCGCAGCTTTCTCGAGGCCATGAGGAGGCGAAAAGCAGCTTACGCACACAGTACCTCGATCTAGCCCCTGCAGAAGGGGCCGACAAAGTAGGTGGCGCTGCACCATCTTCTTCCGTATCTTGTCGCAACCCTCGCTGGTCCGTCCTTGTCGGGACGAGCTTGACGGCGAAGCATCTTGCTTGTCGCTGGATGCGCTGCCTCGGTTCTTGGCTCATCATCTGCCTCCCTCTCCGCTACTAACGCAGCACTAACCACTTGATTGGTCGCTGCTATATACAGCAACAACTTCTCTTGTGGCTTAGGTGCGACAAGTATTGGAGCGGAGGACAGTATCTCTTCAAGTCTGCAGCGCAGCCTCCGCTTCGAGTCCATTTCATTGGACCTGCCTTTTCAAAATCTTGAAAAAGGCAGGCGCGTTCAACAGATTTAGAGATGAACCTCTTTGAGGGCAGCCACGCAACCGGCAAGCCTTCGACATCCTTGGCGCTTTGGTGCTTGATCTGCTCAATGGCCTTGATCTTGTCGGGATTGGCCTCAATTCCCGCTGAGATACAAAGAACCGAGAAGCTTGCGGAAGGGACTCCAAACACGCACTTCTCGGGGTTGAGCTTGAGGTTGATCTTGCGCAGGTTTGCAAGCGTCTCATCTAAATCATGAACCAAGGTTGCCCTGTCTTTGCTCTTGACCACTATGGCATCCATGTAAGCTTCTACGTTACGGTGTATCTGAGGCCCAAAAGCATCATGGACTACCCTTGCAAAGGTTGAACCAGCATTCTTCAAACTGAAAGGCATCCGTATAAAGCAGTACGTGCCACATGTTGTGATGAATGCGGTTTCTCTTCATCCTCTTCGCCATGAAGATCGATGATATCCTGAATATGCATCAAGAAATGAAAGCAGATCGCATCCGGTGTGGAGTCAACAATCTGGTCGTCTGGCGGCAAGGAAATGGGTCCTTGGGACAAGCTTTATTAACATCTATGAAGTCAATACAAAGTCTCCATTTCCCATTAGCCTTGCGTACCACTACGGATTGGCCAACCACGTGGGGTGGAGGACTCCTCGACAAGCCTGCTGCTTCCAATTTCTTGATTTCTTACGCTATGAACTCTTGGCGCTCCTTTGCTGTTTCCTAACTCTTTGCTTGAAGGGCGGCGTGAGGGCAGACAGCTAGGTGGTGCTCAATTACTTTCACAGGAACGCGGGGATGTCGGATGGTTGCCATGCAAACACGTCGACATTCTCCGCGAGAAAGCAACGAGCTCGCCTTCCTATTTAGGATCAAGCGTGGGCGATGGTGAAGGTACCACCGTGCCGTCCTCCTTGGCGGGCACCTTCTTGGTCTTTGGCGGAGCTGCCATCGTCTTGTTGCACTTGCTGGTGGAGCTCGATGGTGCGTTCTCGGCGGTAGCGCAACACTCCGAAGAGGTGCGCTTGCGGAGTGAACATGATGCTCTTGCGGACCTAGTGGTCTTCTTCTTCGCCCGGGAGCTTCAGCGGTAAGTGGTTTGCTATCTGTCGCGGCTGCTGCATCCGGTAAATCTTGTCGGCGCAGATAAGTGCGTCTTTCTTGTCGCCATGGACAGAAATGACGCTTATCGGGCCGGGCATCTTGAGTAGGTTGTATGCATAATGAGAGGCGGCCATGAACTTGGCGAGTGCTCGACGGCCAAGTATGCCATTGTAGGGCAATGGGAAATCGGCGACGTCAAACGTGACCCTCTCAGTTCTGAAGTTGAGTTCGCTGCCGAATGTTACCGGCAACGTGATTTTCCCTTTGGGCTTGCTCCTTCCTGGGTTGATTCCTTGGAAAGTACCAGTTTCTTCGAGCTCGCTGTCAGGGATTTGAAGTTTCTGGAGCACTGCGGAGGAGATCAAATTCAGACCGGCTCCGCCGTCAACCAGCATCTTTGTGACCTTGAGGTTGCGGATGGTTGGTGAGACCAACATCGGCAAACACCCGACCGGAGTGATGCGATCAGGGTGATCCTCAATGTCAAAAATGATGGGTGTGCTGGACCACTTCAGAGGTTTGCGTGACTCTATGGACGGTTCTGCTGCATTGACCTCACGCATCCATTGCTTGAGTTGGCGGTGCGAGGTATGCAGAGACGCACCGCCATCGACGCAAAGAACCTCTGTTGCCTTTTGAAACTCATGCTCATCAGTCTCATCGTCCTCATCGTCCTCGTCATCTTCATCTTCATCTTCTTCCTTGTCGCGGCCACGGGGAGGTCTGTCTCCTTGCCGCTGCTTGGCCTTGCCGCGGCGTCCTCCCCGACCGGGTCTCTTCTTGCTTGCCGCACTTGCACCTTCTTGGGCTTTCTCCTTGTCTCGCCGCTCGTATTCAGCTTTCTGTAGTTCAACAAGCTGCTCGACTTTCTTGCAGCTCTGGAGATCGTGGCCCTTAGTGCGGTGGATTTCTGATCTTGCTTGTTGGAGCTGCCGGGCTTGTCGGTGGCCGCCACGGCTTAGCGGTCGGCGTCAGCGGCAACCTCCTTGCGGAGCCACCGGCCTTGGCAGTTGGCGGCACCATCCTTGCGGACTGCTCGACAACTAGTACTTCTTGGTTTTCTTCCTCCTTTTGTTCCGCCGCGGCTATTCCTTGCAGGCGATCCCCTCTTGTCGGACTCTGCTCCCACATTCTCTCACAGGAGTCTTCTTCCTTCTTCGTAGCGTGCACATTTGTCGGCCAGGCGTAGAGCTCGTGGCGTCTTTCACTTTGCACATCGCCATCTCCTCCCTCATCCTGCGATTGCGTACATTACGATGGAATGCACCGATCACTCTTGGCGGGGTGGGCGTCTAGGATGTTGTAGTGCACTCGACTGAATCTCTGGATGAATTTGCGCAGAGACTCCCCCTCCTTCTGGGCAAGCAGGTGGAGATCACTCTCTTGGCCATGAGGCTTGTGGCCGCCCGTGAAGGCGCCAACAAACTGGTGGCACAAATCTGCCCAAGAAGAAATAGAGCCATCCGGCAAGTCCATGAGCCAAGATCTGACGTTTGGCTTGAGCACCAAGGGGAAGTAGTTGGCGAGGATCTTGTCGTCTCGTCCCCCCGCAGCTTGCACCGTGATGGTGTAGATGCTGAGGAACTCCGATGGGTGTGTCCTGCCGTCGTACTTCTCCGGCACATCTGGTTTGAAGTTTTTCTTGTCGGGCCACGGACTTGCCGCAGCTCACGAGTGAGCGCAGGGCAACCCACCGCGTCTGACAAGTCGCTGGTTCCCTGGCGCGTGCATATCGAAAGTGGGCCGGGCGTTGGTCGATTGACGGGCGCTTCTCTTGGCGCTTCGTACGGGTTCGGCGTCCTCTTCTTGCCGTTCGAAGAACTTGGCGCTGGTCGCGGCGAGCTCGCGGATCCGGCGATCTTTGTGGAGTCGTTGTCGAGGTGGATCCGGCGAGTCGGCGATCTTGGCCGGGAAGGGAGTGTCTGATGGGTGCACCCGCAAGTCTCGTCGCCATCGGCTCGCGCCTTGTCGCCTCGCCCGCGATTGCGGCGCTTCGGTTGCCGCGGGGCGTCGCCGTTGGCGAAGCCGATGAGACTCTGGTGTGGCCCTCCACTCGTCGACCTTATCGGCCGTCGGAGGGTAATCTAGTAATGGCGAGCTCTCGCCAAGGCTTCCGCTGGTGTGGTTGGCGGCAGCGGCGTCTGAGCGAAGAAGCGGGATGTGCTCGGACTCCTAACCAAGTTAGGAGGAGCATCATCCGCCCAGCGATCGTACCCCACTCGTCGTGCGGCATCTTTGAGGTGCATGCGGGTCTCGAGGCCTCGGGATCCTCCAGCTTGGCCTTGATCCAAAGATCGTATGGTGCGCGGGTATCATGGCGCTGTCGTCCCGCGCCTCCTGCGATGGACGCGGTGCAGATTCGGACGCCGCGCGCGCGCGCGCGTTGTCCTTGGACGTGGCGGCATCGTGGGCTCTCGGCAGCGCGGTCCCTCCGCCAGCGTTTCCCCACCACGGCGGCTCGGTGGTGGTGAGATCGAGCGGACGGCTCAGCTGCTGCGAGGCTTCTTCTTGGCGCCATGTCGGCGAAAGCGTTGATGGAGTTGCTAAGCGCGACCGCGGACCGGGTTCACACAGCCTCGGCGCCCCCTACGGCGCGCCAAAGATGTCGGGGAAGAACTGATCGTGCCCCACGAGCACCTCACGGGATCTGGGTACCTTTGTGGTTCGGAGGCGGAGATTGTGCAAAAGCGGGTCGGCGATGCACGAGAGGATTTTACCCATCTTGGAGCTCTCCGGAGATAATACTCCTCTGCTGCTTTGTGGATTATCTTCTCTTCTTGCTAGGGAGCAATGCGGGCTACAAAACCTAGCCTGAATGTGATGAACTAAGCTGGAGCTGGACCGAAACCAGCCGAACCCCTTCTACGTTGCCCTCGGGCCTCCTTTTATAGGCACAAGGGGTTACCACATGTGGCAAGTAGACAAGGTTACAATGGTAAAAACCTGGGTTGGTACACGCTTTATGCGAGTGTACGGAATCTATACCAAACTCTGACGGCAAGGGACAAGGGTCATCAATGCCCGTCTCAGTCGCCCGAACAGTGTAACAGGGACCGTTAAGTGCGCCTCCGTCCGCCATGATGGTAGCTTGTCAGCGCCGTCTGTCGCTACTCTCCGCTGGCTGCACAGCCCGTCGACACGCGTGCTTGGGAGAGCCCCGTGGTGACACGTTGGCGGGTGAGCTGGAGCGGAGATGAAGAGAGGTCGCCCGCCCCGGCAAGTGCCTTGCCGCGGCGGGAACCTTGTCGCGCTTGGGGGTTCAGCGCCCGCCAAGCCTTCCCGGCAAGCTCCTCTTGCCGGGGCTTTGTTTTGCTTTGCACCCTGAGTGGCCTTCCCGGCAAGCTCCTCTTGCCGGGGTCTTGACTGCTTTGTTCTTGAATGGCTCCAAAGGAGCCACTGAGGATCTTGGTGGCCATCAAGCCAGCCCTGCCGTGGGGCGCTGCAACTGTCCGTGCACGAGTTCGGGGTACTAGGGTACCCCTACTCTAGTACACCGATATCGGCTCAGCTAGAGTTCGACTCATTCGAGACTACACATACACAAGCTAGGTTTTGTAGCTCTCTGTGCTCCCTAGCAAGAACACAATACAATCAACCAAGCAGTAGTAGGAGTATTATCTCTCCGGAGAGCTCCGAAGCTGGGTAAACTGCTCGTGTGCATCGCCT
This sequence comes from Aegilops longissima, assembly GCA_021605205.1. Taxonomy (NCBI): domain Eukaryota; kingdom Viridiplantae; phylum Streptophyta; class Magnoliopsida; order Poales; family Poaceae; genus Aegilops; species Aegilops longissima. Next base: position 20,699 of record JAHIAM010004759.1, read on the forward strand.
CGATCTGCTCTTTGTGCAATCTCCGCCCCCCACCAAACCACAAGGGACTCGGTCCGCCAGGTCCCATAGGTGTTCGTGGGTACGATCAGCCTCCCCGACATCTTTGGCGCGCCAGGTAGGGGCGCGTCGAGGCTGTGTGAACCTGATCCGGCGTTCACACGAGCAACTTCTTCATCATCTTCATCAACATGCCACCGAAGAAGAAGGCTTCGGCGGCAGCAGAGCCGTCCGCGTGAAACCCGCCACCACCGGAGCTGACGAGTGGTGGGGAAGACGCTGGCGGAGGAACGGGCGTCGACAAGGGAGCCCACGACGCTGCCAAGTCCAAGGACAGGGCGGCGCAGACCTCGGCGTCCGGATACGTACCGCGTCCATCTCAGGAAGCGCGGGACCGACAACGTCATGGTGCTCGCAGCACCATACGTTCGTTGGGCCGTGATCAAGCTGGTGGATCGAGAGATGCTCAAAAGCAGCTCGCGCCAACAGGCGGGTGCGGCGAAGGGCACGGTCGCTGGGCGGGATGCTGCTCCTTCTAAAGTATTTAGAAGTCGAGCACATCCGCTCCTTGCACCGTTCGCCATTACCGCCCACCACTCAGCGGAAGCTTTGGCGGCTCAACTGCTCTGGATTACCCTCCGAGCGGTGACAAGGTCGGCGAATGGAGGCCACCATTCAAAGTCTCATCGGCTTTGCCAACGGCGACGTTCCGCGGCAACCAAGCACATCGCTGCCGCGGCGAGACGACAAGGCACGAGCTGGTGGCGACGAGACCTAAGGGGGTGCAACCACCATGCACTCCCGTTCCCGAAGGCCAAGATCGCCGACTCGTCGGATCCACCTCGACAGCGACTCCACCGCGTCGTCGGATCCGCGAGCTCGTCGCGACCAGCGCCAAGTTCTTCAAGAACGGCAACAAGAAGACGCTCGAACTCGCATCGAGCGCCGAAGAGAAGCGGCGTCAATCGACCAGCGGCTGGGCCTTGTTGACATGCAAGCGCCCGGAGAACCAGGTGATTTGCCGTCTGCGCGTAGGTTGCCCTGCGTTCACTCGTGAGCTGCGGCAAGTCCGGTGGCCCGACAAGAAAAACATCAAGCGGACGTGCGGAGAAATACGATGGCGGGGCGCACCCTCGAGTTCCTCGGCATCTACACCATTGCGGTGCAAGCTCTTGGGGGCGAGGCGACAAGATCCTCGCCAACTACTTCCTTCCCGGTGCTCAAGCCCAATGTCGGATCTTGGCTCATGCACTTGCGGACAGTTCCATATCTTCTTGGGCAGATTTATGCCATCGGTTTGTCGGTGCCTTCACGGCGGTCACAAGCCTCATGGCTAAGAGAGTGACCTTCATCTGCTGCGCCCGAAGGAAGGAGAGTCCTGCGCAAGTTCATTCAGAGATTCAGCGCGTGCACTACAACATCCCGGATGTCCACCCTGCGCGGTGATCAGCGCGTTTCATCAAAAGCGTGCGGAACCGCAGGATGAGGAGAAATGGCGATGTGCAAAGTCAAGGGCGTCGATGAGCTATATGCTCTCGGCCGACAAGTGTGCCTGTTGAGGAAGGAGGAGACTCGGGAGAGAATCTGAAGCAGGATCGGCGGTGAGGAGACCGCCCCGGCAAAGAAGAGTCGGCGGCGGAACAACCAAAGGAAGAAGAGCAAAGATGTACTAGTTGTCGAGCAGTCCGGCAAGGATGGTGCCGCCAAGAAAGCCAAAGTTGGTGGCTCCGGCAAGGAGGTTGCCACTGGCGCCGAATGCAAGCCTGTGGCAGCCGCCGACAAGCAGGACAACTCCAACAAGCAGTACTGCAAGATTCACCGTACCAAGGGCCACGACCTCCAGAGCTGCAAGAAGGTCGAGCAGCTTGTTGAACAGCAGAAAGCTGAGTACGAGCGGCGCGACAAGGAGAAGGCCCGGGAAGGTGCTGGGGTAGTTAGCAAGAAGCGACCCGTCCGGGGAGGACGCCGCGGCAAGGCCAAGCAGCGGCAAGGAGACAGACCTCCCCGCGGCCGCGACAAAGATGAAGATGAAGACGACGACGACGAAGACATGGATGAAGATGAAGCTGATGAGCAGGAGTTTCAGAAAGCCACGGAGGTCCTCTGCGTTGACGGCGGTGCTTCTCTGCATACCTCACACCGCCAACTCAAGCAGTGGATGCGGGAGGTTAATGCAGCAGAACCATCCGCAGAGTCACGCAAGCCTCTGAAGTGGTCCAACACGCCCATCATCTTTGACATTGAGGACCACCCTGATCGCGTAACTGCGGTCTGGTGCTTGCCGATGTTGGTCTCACCAACTATCCGCAACCTCAAGGTCACTAAGATGTTGGTTGACGGTGGGGCCGGCTTGAACCTGATCTCCTCTGCAGTGCTCCGAAGCTTGGATCCACGACAGCGAGCTCGAAGAGACTGGCACATTCCAAGGAATCAACCCAGGAAGGAGCAAGCCGAAAGGGAAGATCACGTTGCCGGTAACATTTGGCAGCGAGCTTAACTTCAGGATGAGAGGGTCACGTTCGACGTTGCTGATTTCCCATTGCCTTATAATGGGATACTTGGCCGTCCAGCACTCGCCAAGTTCATGGCAGCCTCTCACTATGCATACAACCTGCTCAAGATGCCCGGCCCGATAAGCGTCATCTCTGTCCCCGGCGACAAGAAGGATGCTCTTATCTGCGCCGACAAGATCTACCGGGAAGCAGCAGCCGTTGCAGATAACAAGTCACTTGCCGCTGAAGCTCCCGGGGGGAAGAAGAAGACCAAGTCCGGCAAGAGCTCTGATGCCCACTCCGGCAAGCGCACCTCTTCGTAGTGCTGCGCTACCGTCGAGGACGCACCATCGAGCTCCACCGGCAAGTGTAAGAAGACGATGGCAGCTCCAGAGACCAAGAAGGTGTCCGCCAAGGAGGACGGCACTGGTGGTACCTTCACCATCAGTGCCACGCTTGACCCTAAATAGGAAGCGGCTCGTTGCTCTCTGGGCGAATGTCGGCGTGTTTGCATGGCAACCGTCGACATCCCGGTGTTCGGAAAGTAATTGAGCACCACCTAGCTGTCTGTCCTCATCGCGGCCCGTCAAGCAAAAAGTCGGAAGCGAGCGGTGGGCGCCAAGAATTCATAGCAGAAGAGATCAAGAAGTTGGAAGCAGCAGGCCTTGTTAGAGGAGTACTCCATCCTACGTGGTTGGCTAATCCTGTAGTTGTACGCAAGGCGAATGGGAAATGGAGACTTTGTATCGACTTCACTGATGTTAATAAAGCTTGTCCCAAAGACCCATTTCCCTTGCCGCGTATCGACCAGATTGTTGACTCCACGGCTGGATGTGATTTGCTTTCGTTTCTTGATGCATACTCAGGATACCATCAGATCTTCATGGCAGAAGAGGATGAGGAGAAAACCGCATTCATCACCCCATGTGGCACATATTTTTTTGTACGGATGCCTTTCGGATTGAAGAATGCTGGTTCAACATTTGCAAGAGTAGTCCATCATGCTTTTGAGCCGCAAATACACAGAAATGTAGAAGCTTACATGCATGACATAGTGGTCAAGAGCAAGGACAGGTCAACTCTGATTCAAGATTTGGATGAAACCTTTGCAAACCTGCGCAAGATCAATATCAAGCTCAACCCCGAGAAGTGCGTGTTTGGAGTTCCCTCCGGCAAGCTTCTCGGGTTCTTCGTGTCTCAGAGGGGAATTGAAGCCAATCCCGACAAGATTAAGGCCATTGAGCAGATTGAAGCACCAAAGCGCGTCAAGGATGTCGAAGGCTTGCGGTTGCGTGGCTGCTCTCGGCAGGTTTATCTCTAGGTCTGGCTGAGCGCGCCTGCCATTTTCAAGATTTTGAAAAGGCAGGTCCAATGAAATGGACTCCCGAAGCGGAGGCTGCGCTGCAGGACTTAAAGAGGTACCTGTCCTCCACTCCAGTACTTGTCGCACCTAGGCCACAAGAGAAGTTGCTGCTATTTTAGGGGCAACCAATCAAGTGGTTAGTGCTGCGTTAGTAGCGGAGAGGGAGGCAGACGAGGAGCCGGCAACCAAGGCAGATGCATCCAGCGACAAGCAGGGGGCTTCGCCGATAAGCTCTGGTCCCGACAAGGACAGATCTGCGCAGGATTGCGAGAAGATGCAGAAAAGGATGGTGCAGCGCCCAGTCTACTTTGTTAGTTCCCTTCTGCAGGGGGCTAGATCAAGGTACTCTGGTGTGCAGAAGTTGCTTTTCGGCCTCCTCATGGCCTCGAGAAAGCTGCGCCATTACTTCCAAGCACATGAGATCACAATTGTCACTCGCTTCCCGCTGAAGAGGATACTGCAAAATCCAGAAGCGACGGGCAGGATTGTCGAGTGGGCACTGGAACTGTCAAGCTTTGGCCTCAAGTTTGAAAGCACTTCAACTATCCAAAGCAGAGCACTGGCAGAATTCATAGCAGAATGGGCGTAGCGCAAGATGAAGAAATTCGAGAGGCGAGCATCCCGTCAAGGAGGCAAGTAAAGAGTGGCTGATGTACTTTGATGGTGCCTTCTCGCTGCAAGGGCGGTCTTTGGCGTCTGCTTATCGCACCACGGAGAGCACCTCAAGTACATAGTCCAAATGCACTTTCCCAAGGAGCAAGCAACAAATAATCTTGCAGAGTATGAAGGTTTGCTTGCGGTCTCGAGTGCAGATGACCTTGGGATCAAGAAGCTCATTGTCGGGGTGACTCGCAACTTGTCGTCCGCCAAATAAACAAAGATTACGAGTCCGTTGATGGAAGCATCGTTGATGAAGTGAGAAATCTAGAAGAGCACTTTGACGGCCTACAAATGGAACATGTTCCAAGAGCTCGAGAATGACATTCTTGATGGCTTGTCGAAGTCGCAACACTCAAAGTACACAATGGAACCAGGGATCTTTGTGCTCAAGCTAACTCAGCCAAGCTATAACGCCGTCAAGCTGGACGAGCAAGAAGAGAAAGTTGGTTCACGGAGACTACTTTCGGCAGAGCTCCCAAGCCGCCGCCAAGAAGGTCCCCAAAGTCAACGCAGATATCGGCGAGGAGCGATCTGCTCCGACAAGCCCAAGGTTTGTTTCGTTGAAGCGAGCGCTCCCGACAAATTTTGCTCCGGCAAACTTGCCGGGATCATCAAGCTCGGCTGAGCCGCGAGGTTCTCGCCAGAGAAGCGGATGTTCCGCAGCAGCAGATGTGCCTTTAGTCCTTGTTGTCGAGCTGCAAGCTCCAACATGGGCACAGCAGATCGTCCATTTCCTTGAACGGAGAACTTCCGAAGAGCAAGAAGAAGCGAAAGAGTAGCCCGGCGGTCAAGTATGTACCAGTTTGTCGACAACATCCTATCGAGAAGAAGACTCAGCGGTGTGAAATTGAAGTGTATTCATCGGGAAGATGGGCGAAGCTGTTGGCGAGAGATACGGAGGCATATGTGGTCACCACATTGGCGCAAAAGCACTTGCCGCAAAGCTTTCCGGCAAGGTTTCTTCTAGCCGACAGCCCTCCGGGATGCAACTGCACAAGTAACCAAGTGTGAAGCGTGCGGTTCCATTCCAGCAGATACACCAGCCAGCTCAGGCTCTCGGGCGATCCCTTTATCCTGGCCATTTTGATGCAGGGGCTCGACATCTCGGCCCCTTCCCCGAGCTGTCGGGGCTTTGAGTACTTGTGCGTCGCAATCGACAAGTTCACAAAGTGGCGGAAGTGGAAGGAGTGAGGAAGGTGACATCACGATTAGCGATCAAGTTCTTGGTCAATTGTTTGCCGTTTGGGATTCCTAACAGGATCATCACCGATAACGGCACACAGTTCTGAGCCGCACCTTCATGCGATCGTCCAAGATCTTGGCGCCAAGGTCTTCTTTGCTTACATTGCTCATCCGAGAAGCAGCGGTCAAGAGAGGGCAAATGCTGAAGTGCTGCGAGGACTCAAGACCAGAACTTTCGACAGGCTGCACAAGTGCGGAAGAAACTGGATTGAGGAGCTGCGGTGGTTCTTTGGTCGATCGAGCGACGCCAAATCGAGCCAGCGGCGGACACCTTCGCTCTAGTCTATGGAGCAGAGGTAGTTCTCCCCACGGAACTCGTATACGGATCACCTCGAGTGCTCGTTTATGATGAGCTCGAGCAAGAGCAGCTGCGACAAGATGACGCGCTGCTCCTTGAGGAGGACCGTCTTCAGGCCGCTGTACGAGCCGCTCGTTACCAGCAAGCTTTGCGTCGCTACCATAGCCGCAAAGTTATTGCCAGAAGTTTCGAGGAAGGCGACCTTGTTCTTCGGCGCGTTCAATCCGCCAAGAATTCCAACAAGTTGACGACGAAGTGGGAAGGCCCTTATCGGGTGAGACGAGTCACTAGGCCTGGCGCTGTCCGCCTTGAGACCGAAGATGGCATTCCGATGAGCAACTCCTGGAATATTGAACATCTTCGTAAGTTTTACCCATAGGGCGCGGTTGCCGGAACCTGTTCCGGCAACCACCTTTTGTACAAGTCTTGCCCATGTTGCATGTAATCCTTTGTACAAAAGCGGTGCAGACCCGTGCATCGATAAAGCTCATGTGTTGCGCGCAAATTGTCAACTTCATGCTTTCATCATCATTTTGCATGTTTTATCTGACATTTTGTGCAGCATCCACACCCGGTAAGCAATAACGAGCCACAAGGCTCCATAACTTTATTTTTCTCTTCTTTCTTCTCAAAAGAAAGGAAGGTTCCTTCGCCCACAAGTTAGCCGGGGGAGGAGAAGATAATGGTGTGGGCCGCCAAGCGTCGCTCGGGAAAGTTTCGCCTTACCGGGAAGCAAACGACAGAAAAGCTAAGTTACCTAAGCTTGAGCAATCAGTTTTTAAATTTTTAAGTTATCTTTCTCGAACGATAGTACTTTGTATGGAAAACCTGTGCGCGAAGGAACCAACTCGTGGCTAGTTTGCGCCCTTGCTTTGTTTCGAGTCCGCTCAACAACTTAAGTGAGCTGCAACTAGTTGCGACAAGGTTGCTTGTCGGAGTCGACAATGCCAGCAGGCTGCTAATGTTCCGCACTCAGCGCTCGCGGCAAAGGTGCCCGTGCCGACAAGTTCCCTAAAAGCGTAGGGCACAAACATACAAAGGAAGGAATCAAGTAAAGGAAATAACATTGCAATCATTGCCTAAGATAGAGTTATATTACAAAAATAACTTGTCGCAGATCTAATAGATTGTAATCCTAAACATGATCTGCAGCGACAAGGGAAAGATAAAATGGGCGGCCTAGTCTACGCGGTCGCCATCGACCCTCTTGACTCCGCTCACCCTGTCCACAATGGGTGCGACAAGGGCCTTGAGCTCTTCAACGTCGGCAGTCGGCGGCAAGGACTTGAGGACGTTGGCGAAGCTGACGCCTGGATTGCGGAAGGCCACCTTCATCAGCACCTTCTGGAGAGCCCCGGCGCAGATTTGGTGCGACTCGTCGGCCAGCTGCTTTGGGATCTCCTCCCGGAGCCGCTGGAGACCCGTCACCACGCCCTTGAGGAACAGGCTGAGCTTGGCACTGGGTTGAATGCGCTCGTTGGTGGAGTACCCGAGATCCACCATCCCCAGCTCCATCAACTCATTGTTGATGGCGGCGGCAGTATCTACAAGACCCTCCGTCCAGTGCATCACATTCTCTATGAGGGTATCCTGGGCGGTCACGGCATTCGCCAGCAGTTCCTCGTTGGCCTTGATCTTCTCCAACAAACCCACTTCCCGCTCCTTGGCGCCGTCCAGCGTCTCCGTCAAGGTGGCCAGCTTCAGCTCAAGATCCGCCTTGGAGTCCTTGGCGGCGTCGAGCTCTTTGATCTTCTCCGCGAGACGGCCTTGCAGCTCGCCAAGAGTGTAGGCGTCCTTCTCGCGCTCGCGCTTCAGCCCGGTGACCTCCTCGCCGCTCTTACGGAGGTGGCCTCTAGCTGCGCCACCCTCGTCTCCAACTCTTTCTTGGCGGCCTCGGCCATTTAAGAACTTGTAATCCTCTCTTTCATGTTTTCCTCTCCCGAATTTGTCAGGAAGAATGTTTTTTAATGAAGAGGATGTTTGAAAAGACGAAAGGCTTATCGATACGCGGCCCGGCAACTCTGGCTTGCCGGCCCGGCAGCTCTAACTACCGCGGCCCGGCAACTCTAACTTACCGCGGCCCGGCAACTCTGGCTTAGGGGCTTGGATCTTGGCGCACCTTCCTTCTCTTAGCTGTTATTTCAGTTTTGAGACGACTTAGCTAGTGCCATGATAAGCTATTTTGTAATATACACTATCTTAGGCCCGAATGCAATATTATTTCCTTTACTCGATTTCTGCCTTGTATGTTTTTACCCTATGCTTTCGAGAAACTTGCGGTGCGAGGCACCCTTGCTTGTGGCCAGTCTTGGAACTTCACAGCCTCTGAGTCGCGCTACCGACAAGAAACCTCGTCGTGGACTAGCGCAGCTCACTTAAGTTGTTGGCGGACTCGAAACAAAGTAAGTAGCGACCGGTCGCGATTTGGTTCCTCACGCTGAGTTTTCCATACAAAGTACTTATCGTTCGAGGAAGATAACTTAAAAGTTTTTTAATGGCCGTTTAAACTTAGCAACTTAGCTTTCTGTTGTCCATTTTCGACAAAGGCGGTTCCTCGGCGGCAGCTTGTATTACCCATTCTTTCCTCCTTTCCCCGGTTAACTTGTGGGTGGATGAACCTTCTCCTTGTTTGAGAAGAAAGAAGAAAAAAGTTATGGAGCCTAATAGCTTATAAGCTAAAGATGCGGGTCACTGCACAAGATGTTAAACACATGCATATATGATTATGAAAGCATGTATTAACAAAAATATGCGCAACCATACTTCTTGATGCCGCAGGGTGCTTGAAGCTTTGTACAAAGGATTACATGCAACAGCGGCAAGACTTGTACAAAGAGTGGTTCGAGCGGGTTAAACCTTAGCGCCCTCATAGGTAAACTTGCGAAGATGCTCTATGTTCGAAATTGCTCACGGAAAGCCATCTTGGTCTCAAAGCGGACAGCGCCGGGCCTAGTGACTCGTTTTACGATAAGGCCTTCCCACTTGGCGTCAACTTTTGGAATTCTTGGCGGATTGAGCGGCAGAAGAACAAGGTTGCCTTCTCGAAGCGGCATTAACTGCGGCTATGGTAGCGATGCAAAGCTTCTGTAACGAGCAGCTCATACAGCAGCTGAAGCGATCTTGCTCGGGCAGTCGTCATCTTATCGCAGCTGCTCTTGCTCAACTCATCATAAGCGAGCACTCGAGGTGACCCGTATCTGAGTTAAGTGGGAGAAGCGCCTGCGCTCCGTGGAGCTAGAGCAAAGGGTGTCGGCGATGGCTCGATTTGGCGTCGTCTGATCGACCAAGAACCTTTGGCAGCTCCTCGATCCGATTTCTTCCGCACTTGTGCAGCCTGTCAGTTACGGTCTTGAGTCCTAGCAGCACTTGCGTTTGCCCTCTACGCTTGGCGCCAGATCTTGGCGTCTTGCATGAAGGTGCGACTTCGTGGTAATGTGCCGTTGTGGTGATGATCGGTTAGGAATCCCAAAGCGGCAAACAATTGACTGAAGAACTTGGCGGTGCTGCTGTCACCTTCCTCCTGGTTCCACTTCCGGCCATTTTGTGAACTTGTCGATTCACGTACAAATATTCAAAGCCCCGACGGCTTTCGGGGAAGGAGGATGTCGAGCCCCGGACCGAGAAGGCCAGGATAAAGGGATCGTCACGGAGAGCTTGAGCTGGCTGGTGTCTGTCTTGAATGGGCTAGCACGCTTCACACTTGGTTACTTGTGCGATTGCATCTGGAGGCTTCGGCGAGAAGAAACCTTCTTGGGAAGCCTTGCGGCAAGTGCTCTTGCCAATGTGGTGACCACATATGCCTCCGTGTATCTCCGCCAACACATCCATCTTCGGTAAATACACTTCAATTTCACTCGTTGAGTCTTCTTACATGCAGGATGTTGTCAACAAACTGGTACATATTGTGGCAGGCTACTTTTCCGCTTCTTCTTGCTCTTGGGAAGTTCTCTGTGCGAAGGAAATGGGCGATCTGCTGTGCCCATGTTGGAGCACGTGGCTCGACAACATGGACTAAAACTCATCTATCGCTGCGGGACCATCGGCTTCTCGGCAGGACCTGCGGGTCGCGGAGCTCGATGATCCCGTCAAGCTGGAGCTAAGCTTGTCGGGGCGTTGCTTCAGCGATACAAACTGCATGGTTTGTCGAGACAGCTGCTCCTCGGTGATTTGCGTTGGTTTGAGGACCTTCTTGGCGGCGGCTTGAGAGAGCTCTGCGGAAAGTAGTCGCCGGAAACCAATTTTCTCTTCTTGCTCTGTCACATTGATGGTGTCACGGTTGGCTGAGTCAGCTTGAGCACAAAATCCCTGGTTCCATAGGTAACCGTGTGGCACATTTGGCGAGGCCATCAGCTATATCATTCATGCTCTTGGAGCGTGTTCCATTTGCAGGCCTTCAAAGTGCTCTTCCAGCTTCCTCACTTCATCGACGTCACCTTCCATCAACGGACTCTGGTAGTCTTTATTTACTTGGCGGACGACAAGTTGTGAGTCTCCCGACAATGAGCTTCTTAATCCCAAGGTCCACGAATCTGAGATCGGCAAGCAAGCCTTCATACTGCGTTATTATTTGTTGCTTGTTCCTTGGGAAAGTGCATTTGAACTATGTATTGAGGTGTTCCCGGTGGGTGCGATAAGCAACACTTGGCACACCGGCGCCTGCAGCGAGAAAACGCGTCAAAGTACATCAGCCATTCTTTGCCTCCTTGGCGGGGATGCTCGTCTCTGGAATCTCTTCATCCTGCGTTGGCGTCCACTCCTATGAATTCTGCCAATGCTGCTCACGGATAGTTGAAGTGCTTTGAACTTGAGACCAAAGCTTGCGGTTCAGCGCCCACTCAACAATCCTGCTGTTATACGGATTTGCAATATCCTCTTGATGAGCGGTGACAAGTTATCTCATGTGCTTGGAAGTAATGGCGCAGCTTTCTCGAGGCCATGAGGCGAAAAGCAGCTTACGCACGCAGTACGATCTAGCCCCTGCGAAGGGGCCACAAAAAGTGGTAGGTGCTGCACCATCTTCTTCCGTATCTTGTCGCAACCCTCGTTGGTCCGTCCTTGTGGGACGAGCTTGTGAAACATCTTGCTTGTCGGGATCCTTTGCCTCGGATTCTTGGCTCATCATCTGCCTCCCTCTCCGCTTCTAACGCAGCACTAACCCTTGATTGGTGGCTGCTATATCAGACAACTTCTCTTGTGGCTTAGGTGCGACAAGTATTGGAGCGCGGAGACGAGTATCTCTTCAAGTCCTGCGACCTCGCTTGGAGTCCATTTCATTGGACCTGCCTTTTCAAAATCTTGAAAAGAGGCGGAAGCGTTCAGCAGATTTAGAGATGAACTTCTTGAGGCAGCCATAGCCGGCAAGCCTTGACATCCTTGGCCTTTGGTGCCGATCTGCTCAATGGCCTTGATCTTGTGGGATTGGCCTCAATTCCGCTGAGATACAAAGAACCGAGAAGCTTGCGAAGGGACTCAAACCGCGCTTCTCGGGTTGAGCTTGAGGTTGATCTTGCGCCCAGGTTTGCAAGCGTCTCATCTAAATCATGAACCAAGGTTGCCTGTCTTTGCTCTTGACCACTATGTCATCCATGTAGCTTCTACGTTACGGTGTATGTCGGGCCCAAAAGCATCATGGACTACCCTTGCAAAGGTTGAACCAGCATTCTTCAAACGAAGGCATCCGTTATAAAGCGATCGTGCCACATGTTGTGATGAATGGTTTTTCTCTTCATCCTCTTCGCCATGAAGATCGATGATATCCTGAATATGCATCAAGAAATAAGCGGATCGCATCCAGGCATGGAGTCAACAATCTGAGTCGTCTGGCGGCAGAAATGGGTCCTTAGGACAAGCTTTATTAACATCTATGAAGTCAATACAAAGTCTCCATTTCCATTAGCCTTGCGTACCACTACGGATTGGCCAACCACGTGGGGTGGAGGACTCCTCGACAAGCCCTGCTGCTTCCAATTTCTTGATTTCTTGCTATGAACTCTTGGCGCTCCCGCTGTTTCTAACTCTTTGCTTGAAGGGCGGCGTGAGGGACAGCTAGGTGGTGCTCAATTACTTTCACAGGAACACGGGGATGTCGGATGGTTGCCATGCAAACCGTCGACATTCTCCCGAAGCAGAGCTCGCCTTCCTATTTAGGATCAGCGTGGCGATGGTGAAGGTACCACCAGTGCCGTCCTCCTTGGCGGGCACCTTCTTGGTCTTTGGCGGAGCTGCCATCGTCTTGTTGCACTTGCTGGTGGAGCTTCGATGGTGCGTTCTCGGCGGTGGCGCAACACTCCGAAGAGTGCGCTTGCGGAGTGAACATGATGCTCTTGCGGACCTAATGGTCTTCTTCGCCCGGGAGCTTGGTAAGTGGTTTTGCTATCTGTCATGGCTGCTTTGCATCGGTAAATCTTGTCGTAGCGGAATAAGTGCGTCTTTCTTGTCGCCATGGACAGAAATGGCGCTTATCGGGCGGGCATCTTGTAGGGTTGTATGCATAATGAGGCGGCCATGAACTTGGCGAGTGCTCGGCGGCCAAGTATGCCATTGTAGGCAATGGGAAATCGTGACGTCAGCGTGACCCTCTCGATTAAAGTTGAGTTAAGCGCCGAATATTCTTAGCAGCGTGATTTTCCCTTTGGGCTTGCTCCTTCTGGGTTGATTCCTTGGAAAGTACGGTTTCTTGAGCTCGCTGTCGAGGGATTTGAAGTTTACGGAGCACTGCGGAGAGATCAAATTCAGACCCGCTCACCGTCAACCCATCTTTGTGACCTTGAGGTTGCGGATGGTTGGTGAGACCAACATCGGCAAACACCCGACCGGATGATCGATCAGGGGTGATCCTCAATGTCAAAAATGATGGGTGTGCTGGACCACGCCAGAGGTTTGCGTGACTCTATGGGCGGTTACCTGCATTGACCTCACGCATCCATTGCTTGAGTTGGCGGTGCGAGGTATGAGAGCGCACCGCCATCAATGCAAAGAACCTCTGTTGCCTTTTGAAACTCATGCTCATCAGTCTCATCGTCCTCATCGTCCTCGTCATCTTCATCTTCATCTTCTTCCTTGTCGCGCGGCCACAGGGAGTCATCTCCTTGCATTGCTTAGCCTGCCATGGCGTCCTCCCGACCAGGTCTCTTCTTTCTTGCCGCACTTGCACCTTCTTGGGCTTTCTCCTTGTCTACTTCGCTTCGTATTCAGCTACGTAGTTCAACAAGCTGCTCGACTTTCTTCACAGCTCTGGAGATCGTGGCCCTTAGTGCGGTGGATTTCTGATCTGCTTGTTGGAGCTGCCGGGCTTGTCGGCGGCCCACGGCTTAGCGGTCGGCGTCAGCAGCAACCTCCTTGCGAACCACGGCCTTGGCAGTTGGCGGCACCATCCTTGCGGACTGCTCGACAACTAGTACTTCTTGGTTTTCTTCCTCCTTTTGTTCCTTGCGGCTATTCCTTGCAGGCGATCCCTTGTCGGACTCTGCTCCCACATTCTCTCTGAGAGTCTTCTTCCTTCTTCGTAGCGTGCACATTTGTCGGCCGAGGCGTAGAGCTGTGGCGTCTTTCACTTCGCCATCTCCTCCTCATCCTGCGATTGCGTACATTACGATGGAATACCTTGATCCTCTTGGCAGGGTGGGCGTCTAGGATGTTGTAGTGCACTGGTGAATCTCTGGATGAATTTGTGAGAGACTCCCCTCCTACGGGCAAGCAGGTGGAATCACTCTCTTAGCCATGAGGGCTTGGCACTTGAGTGAAAGCGCCAACAAACTGGTGGCACAAATCTGCCCAGAAGAAATAGAGCCATCAAGCAAGTCCATGAGCCAAGATCGGCGTTTGGCTTGAGCACCAAGGAAGTAGTTGGCGAGGATCTTGTCGTCTCGTCCCCGCAGCTTACGCAGGTGATGGTGTAGATCTTTGAGGAACTCCGATGGGTGTGTCCTGCGTCGTACTTCTCCGGCACATCTGGTTTGAAGTATTTCTTGCCAGACCACGGACTTGCCGCAGCTCACGCAGTGAGCGGGGCAACCACAGCGTCTGACAAGTCGCTGGTTCCCCAGCGCGTGCATATCGAAAGTGGGCGGTGCGTTGGTCGGATTATTGCCGGCCTCTTCGGCCTTCGTCACGGGTTGGCGTCCTCTTCTTCGTTCGAAGAACTTGGCGGCTGGTCGCGGCAGGCTCGGATCCGGCGATCTTTGTGGAGTCGTTGTCGAGGTGGATCCGCGAGTCGGCGATCTTAGCCTTCGGAAGGGAGTGTCTGATGGGTGCACCCGCAGTCTAAATCGCCATCGGCTCGCGCCTTGTCGCCTCGCCAGCGATTCGCAGCGCTTCGGTTGCAGCGGGGCGTCGCCGTTGCGGCCGATGAACTCTGAATTGTGGCCCTCCACTCGTCGACCTTATCGGCGTCGGAGGTAATCTAGTAATGTTGAGCTCTGCCAAGGCTTCGCTGGTGTGGTTGGCGGCAATCTGAGCAAGCGGGATGTGCTCGGACTCTAACCAAGTTGGGAGGAGCATCATCCAATGACAAATGCCCCACTCGTCTGCGGCATCTTGAGGTGCATCACGGGTCTCGAGGCCTCGGGATCCTCGGCTTGGCCTTGATCAAAAGATCGTATGGTGCGCGGGTATCATGGCGCTATCATCGCGCCTCCTGCGATGGGCGCGGTGCAGATGGGGCGCGGCCGCAGCGCCAGCGTTGTCCTTGACGTGGCGGCATCGTGGGCTCTCTCGGCAGCCGGTCCCTCGCCAGCGTTCCCCCACCACGGCGGCTCGGTGGTGGTGAGATCGCAGGGGCAGCTCATTGCTGCGAGGCTTCTTCTTGGCGCCATGTCGTGGCGTTGATGGAGTTGCTAAGCGCGACCGCGGACGGGTTCACACAGCCTCGCGCCCCTACTGGCGCGCCAAAGATGTCGGAAGAACGTCGTGCCCCGAGCACCTCAGATCTGGGTACCTTTGTGGTTGGAGGGAGATTGTGCAAGCGGGTCGGCGATGCACGAAGGATTTTACCCATCTTGGAGCTCTCCGGAGATAATACTCCTCTGCTGCTTTGTGGATTATCTTCTCTTCTTGCTGGAGCAATCACGGGCTACAAAACCTAGCTGAATGTGATGAACTAAGCTTTGGAGCTGGACCGAAACCAGCGAACCCCTTCTACATTGCCCTCGGGCCTCCTTTTATAGGCACAGGGGTTACCACATGTGGCAAGTAGACAAGGTTACAATGGTAAAACCTGGGTTGGTACACGCTTTGTGGGTGCTCAGGAATCTATACCAAACTCGGCGGCAGGGACAAGGGTCATCAATGCCGTCTCGATCGCTGAAACGATGTAAGGGGACCGTTAAGTGCGCCTCCGTGTGATGGTAGCTTGTCGTGGCAGTCATGCTACTCTCGCTGGCTGCCAGCCGTCGACTGCGTGCAGGAGGCCCGTGGTGACACGTTGGCGGGTGAGCTGGAGGCGGAGATGAAGAGGTCGCCCGCCCGGCAAGTGCCTTGCATGGCGGACAACCTTGTCGGCGCTTGGGTTCAGCGCCCGCCAAGCCTTCCGGCAAGCTCCTCTTGCGGGGCTGTTGCTTTGCACCCTGGTGGCCTTCCAGCAAGCTCTCTTGGGGGTCTTGACTCTGTTCTTGAATGGCTCCAAAGGACCCACTTGAGAGATCTTGGTGGCCATCAAGCCACCTGCCGTGAAGCCTTTACTGTTGTCATGCGAGTTCGGTACTAGGGTACCCTACTCTAGTACGATATCGGCTCAGCTAGAGTTCGACTCATTCGAGACTACACATACACAAGCTAGGTTTGTAGCTCTCGTGCTCCCTAGCAAGAACACAATACAATCAACCAAGCAGTAGTAGGGTATTATCTCTCCGGAGAGCTCGGAGCTGGAGTAAACTGCTCGTGTGCATCGCCTCGATCTGCTCTTTGTGCAATCTCCGCCCCACCAAACCACAAGGACTCAGTCCGCCAGGTCCCATAGGTGTTAGTGGGTCAATTCCCGACATCTTTGGCGCGCCGGTAGGGGCGTCGGGCTATGTGAACCTGATCCGGCGTTCACGAGCAACTTCTTCATCATCTTCATCAACATGCCAAGAAGAAGGCTTGGCGGCCGGCCGTCCGTGAAACCCGCCACCACCGGTGGCGGTGGTGGGGAAAACGTAGCGGAGAACGGCGTCGACAAAGGCCTGGCGCTGCCAAGTCAGGAAGACCGGCGCAGACCTCGGCGTCCGGATCGTCCGCGTCCATCTCGGGAAGCGGGACCGACAACGTCATGGTGCTCGCAGCACCATCGTTAGATTGAGCGTGATCAAGCTGGTGGATCGAGAGATGCTCAAAGCAGCTCGCGCGCCAATGGCCGAGTGCGGCGAAACGTCGCTGGGCGGGATGCTGCTCCTTCTAAAGTATTTAAGTCGAGCATCCGCTCCTTACCGTTCGCCATTACCGCCCACCACTCAGCGGAAGCTTTGGCGAGCTCAAGCGCTCTGGATTACCCTCCGGCGGTGACAAAAGGTCGGCGAATGGAGGCCACCATTCAAAGTCTCGCCGGCTTTGCCAGCGGCGGCGTTCGCGGCAACCAAGCACATGCTGCGCTGCGGCGAGGCGACAAGGCGAGCGGTGGCGGCAGACCTAAGGGGTGCAACCACCATGCACTCCGTTCGAAGGCCAAGATCGCCGACTGTCGGATCCACCTCGGCAGCGACTCACCGCGTCGTCGGATCCATGAGCTCATCGCGACCAGCGCCAAGTTCTAAAGCGGCAACAAGAAAACTCGAACTGCGCCGGCGCGAAGAAAGCGGCGGCGTCAATCGACCAGGCCTTGGCTGGGCTTGTTATCATGCAAGCGCCCGGGAACCGGTGATTTGCGTCTGTGATAGGTTGCCCTGCGTTCACTCGTGAGCTGCGGCAAGTCGGTGGCCGACAAAGAAAAACATCAAGCGGGCGTGCGGAGAAGTACGATGGCGGGGCGCACCTCGAGTTCCTCGGCATCTACACCATTGCGGTGCAAGCTCTTTGAGGCGAGACGACAAGATCCTCGCCAACTACTTCCCGGCGGTGCTCAAGCCCAATGTCGATCTTGGCTCATGCACTTGCCGACAGTTCGTATCTTCTTGGGCAGATTTATGCCATCAGGTTTGTCGGTGCCTTCACGGCGGTCACAAGCCTCATGGCCAAGAGTGACCTTCATCACGCTGCGCCCGAAGGAAGGAGAGTCTGCGCAAGTTCATTCAGCGATTCAGCGCGTGCACTACAACATCCGGATGTCCACCACCGCGGTGATCAGCATTTCATCAAAGCGTCTGGAACGCGAGATGAGGAGAAATGGCGATGTGCAAAGTCAAGGGCGTCGATGAGCTATATGCTCGGCCGACAAGTGTGCCTGTGGCGAGAAGGAGAAGACTCCGGAGAGAATGCGAAGCGGATCGTTGAACTAGCTCTATAGCCTAGTACAAATAATTTTACATTAGAGTTGAACTAGCTCTATAAGCTAGTTCAAATAAGTTTACAATAGAGTTGAACTAGCTCTATAGACTAGTACAAATAATTTTACAGTAGAGTCGTATTAGCTCTTACACTAGAGTTGAACTAGCTCTATAAGCTAGTTAAATCAATTTTACCCTAGAGTTGAACTAGCTCTATAGCCTAGTACAAATAATTTTACACTAGAGTTGAACTAGCTCTATAAGCTAGTTCAAATAATTTTACACCAGACTTTAACTAGCTATATAAGCTAGGTCAAATAATTTTACACTAGAGTTGAACTAGCTCTATAGCCTAGTACAAATAATTTTACACTAGAGTTAAACTAGCTCTATAGCCTAGTTCAAATAATTTTACACTAGAGTTGAACTAGCTCTATAAGCTTGTACAAATAATTTTACACTAGAGTTGAACTTGCTCTATAAGCTAGTTGAACTAGCTCTATAAGCTAGTTCAAACATGTTTACACTAGAGTTGAACTAGCTCTATAAGCTAGTTCAAATAATTTTACACTAGAGTTGAACCAGCTCTATAGCCTAGTACAAATAATTTTACACTAGAGTTGAACTAGCTCTATAAGCTAGTTCAAATAATTTTACACTACAGTTGAACTAGCTCTATAGCCTAGTACTAATAATTTTACACTAGAGTTGAACTAGCTCTATAAGCTAGTTCAAATAATTTTACACTAGAATTTAACTAACTCTATAGCCTAGTACAAATAATTTTACACTAGAGTTGAACTAGCTCTATAAGCTTATACAAAAAAATTAGACTAGAGTTGAACTAGCTCTATAAGCTAGTTCAAATAATTTTACACTAGAGTTGAACTAGCTCTATAAGCTAGTTCAAATAAGTCTACAATAGAGTTGAACTAGCTCTATAGCCTAGTACAAATAATTTTACAGTAGAGTCGTATTAGCTCTTACACTAGAGTTGAACTAGCTCTATAAGCTAGTTAAAACAATTTTACCCTAGAGTTGAACTAGCTCTATAGCCTAGTACAAATAATTTTACACTAGAGTTGAACTAGCTCTATAAGCTAGTTCAAATAATTTTACACTAGAGTTTAACTAGCTCTATAAGCTAGGTCAAATAATTTTACACTAGAGTTGAACTAGCTCTATAGCCTAGTACAAATAATTTTACACTAGAGTTAAACTAGCTCTATAGCCTAGTTCAAATAATTTTACACTAGAGTTGAACTAGCTCTATAAGCTTGTACAAATAATTTTACACTAGAGTTGAACTTGCTCTATAAGCTAGTTGAACTAGCTCTATAAGCTAGTTCAAACATGTTTACACTAGAGTTGAACTAGCTCTATAAGCTAGTTCAAATAATTTTACACTAGAGTTGAACTAGCTCTATAGCCTAGTACAAATAATTTTACACTAGAGTTGAACTAGCTCTATAAGCTAGTTCAAATAATTTTACACTAGAGTTGAACTAGCTCTATAGCCTAGTACTAATAATTTTACACTAGAGTTGAACTAGCTCTATAAGCTAGTTCAAATAATTTTACACTAGAATTTAACTAACTCTATAGCCTAGTACAAATAATTTTACACTAGAGTTGAACTAGCTCTATAAGCTTATACAAAAAAATTAGACTAGAGTTGAACTAGCTCTATAAGCTAGTTCAAATAATTTTACACTAGAGTTGAACTAGCTCTATAAGCTAGTTCAAATAAGTCTACAATAGAGTTGAACTAGCTCTATAGCCTAGTACAAATAATTTACAGTAGAGTCGTATTAGCTCTTACACTAGAGTTGAACTAGCTCTATAAGCTAGTTAAAACAATTTTACCCTGGAGTTGAACTAGCTCTATAGCCTAGTACAAATAATTTTACACTAGAGTTGAACTAGCTCTATAAGCTAGTTCAAATAATTTTACACTAGAGTTGAACTAGCTCTATAAGCTAGTTCAAATAATTTTACACTAGAGTTGAACTAGCTCTATAGCCTAGTACAAATAATTTTACACTAGAGTTGAACTAGCTCTATAGCCTAGTTCAAATAATTTTACACTAGAGTTGAACTAGCTCTATAAACTTGTACAAATAATTTTACACTAGAGTTGAACTCGCTCTGTAGTCTAGTACAAATAATTTTACACTAGATTTGAACTAGCTCTATAAGCTCTAGTTCAAATAATTTTACTCTAGAGTTGAACTAGCTCTATAGCCTAGTCCAAATAATTTTAAACTAGAGTTGAACTAGCTCTATAGCCTAGTTCAAATAATTTTACACTAGAGTTGAACTAGCTCTATAGCCTAGTTCAAATAAAATAATTTTACACTAGAGTTGAACTAGCTCTATAAGCTAGTTCAAATAATTTTACACTAGAGTTGAACTAGCTCTATAGCCTAGTACAAATAATTTTACACTAGAGTTGAACTAGCTCTATAAACTTGTAAAAATAATTTTACACTAGAGTTGAACTAGCTCTATAAGCTAGGTCAAATAATTTTACACTAGAGTTGAACTAGCTCTATAGCCTAGTACAAATAATTTTACACTAGAGTTAAACTAGCTCTATAGCCTAGTTCAAATAATTTTACACTAGAGTTGAACTAGCTCTATAAGCTTGTACAAATAATTTTACACTAGAGTTGAACTAGCTCTATAAGCTAGTTGAACTAGCTCTATAAGCTAGTTCAAACATTTTTACACTAGAGTTGAACTAGCTCTATAAGCTAGTTCAAATAATTTTACACTAGAGTTGAACTAGCTCTATAGCCTAGTACAAATAATTTTACACTAGAGTTGAACTAGCTCTATAAGCTAGTTCAAATAATTTTACACTAGAGTTGAACTAGCTCTATAGCCTAGTACAAATAATTTTACACTAGAGTTGAACTAGCTCTATAGCCTAGTACAAATAATTTTACACTAGAGTTGAACTAGCTCTATAAGCTTATACAAAAAATTTTACACTAGAGTTGAACTAGCTCTATAAGCTAGTTCAAATAATTTTACACTAGAGTTGAACTAGCTCTATAAGCTAGTTCAAATAATTTTACACTAGAGTTGAACTAGCTCTATAGCCTAGTACAAATAATTTTACACTAGAGTATTAGCTCTTACACTAGAGTTGAACTAGCTCTATAAGCTAGTTAAAACAATTTTACACTAGAGTTGAACTAGCTCTATACCTAGTACAAATAATTTTACACTAGAGTTGAACTAGCTCTATAAGCTAGATCAAATAATTTTACACTAGAGTTGAACTAGCTCTATAAGCTAGTTCAAATAATTTTACACTAGAGTTGAACTAGCTCTATAGCCTAGTACAAATAATTTTACACTAGAGTTAAACTAGCGCTATAGCCTAGTTCAAATAATTTTACACTAGAGTTGAACTAGCTCTATAAGCTTGTACAAATAATTTTACACTAGAGTTGAACTATCTCTATAAGCTAGTTGAACTAGCTCTGTAAGCTAGTTCAAACACCTTTACACTAGAGTTGAACTACCTCTATAAGCTAGTTCAAATAATTTTACACTAGAGTTGAACTAGCTCTATAGCCTAGTACAAATAATTTTACACTAGAGTTAAACTAGCTCTATAGCCTAGTTCAAATAATTTTACACTAGAGTTAAACTAGCTCTATAAGCTAGTTCAAATAATTTTACACTAGAGTTGTACTAGCTCTATAAGCTATTTCAAATAATTTTACACTGGAGTTGAACTAGCTCTATAGCCTAGTACGAATAATTTTACACTAGAGTTGAACTAGCTATATAAGCTTGTTCAAATAAGTTTACAATAGATTTGAACTAGCTCTATAGCCTAGTACAAATTTTTTTACAGTAGATTTGTATTAGCTCTTACACTAGAGTTGAACTAGCTCTATAAGCTTGTTAAAACAATTTTACCCTAGAGTTGTACTAGCTCTATAGCCTAGTACAAATAATTTTACATTAGAGTTGAACTAGCTCTATAAGCTAGTTCAAATAAGTTTACAATAGAGTTGAACTAGCTCTATAGACTAGTACAAATAATTTTACACTAGAGAGTAGTATTAGCTCTTACACTAGAGTTGAACTAGCTCTATAAGCTAGTTAAATCAATTTTACCCTAGAGTTGAACTAGCTCTATAGCCTAGTACAAATAATTTTACACTAGAGTTGAACTAGCTCTATAAGCTAGTTCAAATAATTTTACACCAGACTTTAACTAGCTATATAAGGTAGGTCAAATAATTTTACACTAGAGTTGAACTAGCTCTATAGCCTAGTACAAATAATTTTACACTAGAGTTAAACTAGCTCTATAGCCTAGTTCAAATAATTTTACACAAGAGTTGAACTAGCTCTATAAGCTTGTACAAATAATTTTACACTAGAGTTGAACTTGCTCTATAAGCTAGTTGAACTAGCTCTATAAGCTAGTTCAAACATGTTTACACTAGAGTTGAACTAGCTCTATAAGCTAGTTCAAATAATTTTACACTAGAGTTGAACCAGCTCTATAAGCTAGTTCAAACAATTTTACACTAGAGTTGAACTAGCTCTATAAGCTAGTTCAAATAATTTTACACTAGAGTTTAACTAGCTCTATATCCTAGTACAAATAATTTTACACTAGAGTTGAACTAGCTCTATAAGCTAGTTCAAATAATTTTACACTACAGTTGAACTAGCTCTATAGCCTAGTACAAATAATTTTACACTAGAGTTGAACTAGCTCTATAAGCTTATACAAAAAATTAAACTAGAGTTGAACTAGCTCTATAAGCTAGTTCAAATAATTTTACACTAGAGTTGAACAAGCTCTATAAGCTAGTTCAAATAATTTTACACTAGAGTTGTACTAGCTCTACAAGCTAGTTCAAATAATTCTACACTTAAGTTGTACTAGCTCTATAAGCTAGTTCAACTAATTTTACACTAGAGTTGTACTAGCTCTATAAGCTAGTTCAAATAATTTTACACTAGAGTTAAACTAGCTCTATAGCCTAGTCCAAATAATTTTAAACTAGAGTTGAACTAGCTCTATAAGGTAGTTCAAATAATTTTACACTAGAGTTGAACTAGCTCTATAGCCTAGAAAAATAATTTTACACTAGAGTTGAACTAGATTTATAAGCTAGTTCATATAATTTTACACTAGAGTTGAACTAGCTATATAGCCTAGTACAACTAAATTTACACTAGAGTTGAACTAGCTCTATAAACTTGTAAATATAATTTTACACTAGACTTTAACTAGCTCTATAAGCTAGGTCAAATAATTTTACAGTAGAGTTGAACTAGCTCTATAGCCTAGTACAAATAATTTTACACTAGAGTTAAACTAGCTCTATAGCCTAGTTCAAATAATTTTACACTAGAGTTGAACTAGCTCTATAAGCTTGTACAAATAATTTTACACTACAGTTGAACTAGCTCTATAAGCTAGTTCAAACATCTTTACACTAGAGTTGAACTAGCTCTATAAGCTAGTTCAAATAATTTTACACTAGAGTTGAACTAGCTCTATAAGCTAGTTCAAATAATTTTACACTACTGTTGAACTAGCTCTATAGCCTAGTACTAATAATTTTACACTAGAGTTGAACTAGCTCTATAAGCTAGTTCAAATAATTTTACACTAGAGTTGAACTAGCTCTATAGCCTAGTACAAATAATTTTACACTAGAGTTGAACTAGCTCTATAAGCTTATACAAAAAAAATTAGACTAGAGTTGAACTAGCTCTATAAGCTAGTTCAAATAATTTTACAATAGAGTTGAACTAGCTCTATAAGCTAGTTCAAATAACTCTACAATAGAGTTGAACTAGCTCTATAGCCTAGTACAAATAATTTATAGTAGAGTCGTATTAGCTCTTACACTAGAGTTGAACTAGCTCTATAAGCTAGTTAAAACAATTTTACCCTGGAGTTGAACTAGATCTATACCTAGTACAAATAATTTTACACTAGAGTTGAACTAGCTCTATAAGCTAGATCAAATAATTTTACACTAGAGTTGAACTAGCTCTATAAGCTAGTTCAAATGATTTTACACTAGAGTTGAACTAGCTCTATAGCCTAGTACAAATAATTTTACACTAGAGTTAAACTAGCGCTATAGCCTAGTTGAAATAATTTTACACTAGAGTTGAACTATCTCTATAAGCTAGTTGAACTAGCTCTATAAGCTAGTTCAAACACTTTTACACTAGAGTTGAACTAGCTCTATAAGCTAGTTCAAATAATTTTACACTAGAGTTGAACTAGCTCTATAGCCTAGTACAAATAATTTTACACTAGAGTTAAACTAGCTCTATAGCCTAGTTCAAATAATTTTACAATAGAGTTAAACTAGCTCTATAAGCTTGTACAAATAATTTTACACTAGAGTTGACCTAGCTCTATAAGCTAGTTGAACTAGCTCTATAAGCTAGTTGAACTAGCTCTATAAGCTAGTTCAAACAATTTTACACTAGAGTTGAACTAGCTCTATAAGCTAGTTCAAATAATTTTACACTAGAGTTTAACTAGCTCTATATCCTAGTACAAATAATTTTACACTAGAGTTGAACTAGCTCTATAAGCTAGTTCAAATAATTTTACACTACAGTTGAACTAGCTCTATAGCTTAGTACAAATAATTTTACACTAGAGTTGAACTAGCTCTATAAGCTTATACAAAAAAATTAAACTAGAGTTGAACTAGCTCTATAAGCTAGTTCAAATAATTTTACACTAGAGTTGAACTAGCTCTATAAGCTAGTTCAAATAATTTTACACTAGAGTTGTACTAGCTCTACAAGCTTGTTCAAATAATTCTACACTTAAGTTGTACTAGCTCTATAAGCTAGTTCAACTAATTTTACACTAGAGTTGTACTAGCTCTATAAGCTAGTTCAAATAATTTTACATTGGAGTTGAACTAGCTCTATAGCCTTGTACAAATAATTTTACACTAGAGTTGAACAAGCTATATAAGCTAGTTCAAATAAGTTTACAATAGAGTTGAACTAGCTCTATATCCTAGTACAAATAATTTTACAGTAGAGTCGTATTAGCGATTACACTAGAGTGGAACTAGCTCTATAAGCTAGTTAAAACAATTTTACCCTATAGTTGAACTAGATCTATAGCCTAGTACAAATAATTTTACACTAGAGTTGACTAGCTCTATAAGCTAGTTCAAATAAGTTTACAATAGAGTTGAACTAGCTCTATAGCCTAGTACAGATAATTTTACAGTAGAGTCGTATTAGCTCTTACACTAGAGTTGAACTAGCTCTATGTGACGCCCGGATAGTTAAGCTACAGTGAACCTTCGCTAGTGATGCCACGTCGCCTCGGTTACTGTTGATAAACTCGCGTCAGTATGAGACCCGGTTCAAAATTTAAAATAAAAACAAACAACAAAAATTTTCAAACAATAAAACAAAAATGTTCGGGTTGTGGCAAATATTCCATACTAAGTATTGCTGAAGGAACCACACTTCGGGTAAAGTATTTAAGTGCACTATATTAATTAAAACAGTAGCAAAAACGATTATTTAAATACCTTTTATAGTTAATAAAATTTCAAACTAAGCTATTTGGGGACTAGACTTTTGTGACTATGGACTTAAGTTGAGATACTAATTTAGATGCTAAGTGTATATTTTACTAAAACTAAAATAAAATGTAACTAAAATAAAACATGAACGAATAAATAAAAAACAGAAATGAAACGAAACAAAAAAAAAGGCGAGGAGAGAAAAGGAGACCCTAGCTCCCCATGGAGCCCATCCCAGCCAACCCGGCCGCCAACCCGCCCCGCCCAGCCGCTACCGCTTAACCTCCCCCCTTGGAACCCTAGGGCCCAACCGCACCTAACCCCCCCACTCCTCCCGATCCCCTCGCTTCACTCCTCCCACGATCCCGATCTCGATCGGCACCCTGCCTCCCTGACGCTGCAACGACGCTGCCCCATCGCCTACCCCCTCTCCCCCGCCTCTCGTCTGCTTGATCCTGTGTGGATCGGGAGGGGAGCGGCTCCGCCCCACCCGACGCCGGCGCCCCAACACCACCCGTCGCCGGCGCTGCCCTGACCTGGCGACACCGTCACCCACCGCCCCGTCGCCGGAAACGCTTCTTCGGCCCCTCCCCGAGCATACCTTTGCACATCTACAGGGCCGGTGAGCCCCTCCCGTCCGTCTCCCCTCGAACCCTCCTATGCTCGCCGCCTTGCTCGCTAGACCATGTCCGGGCGCAGTGCCCTGGCCTGCCGCGACCGCACCGTAGCCGCCCCGCCCTTATCTCCGTTCGGGCGATGCTGCTGCTGCCCTTGCCGATACCGCTTCTTCCTGCCACCGTCGCGCCTGGCCCCGACCGGCCTCGCCGGCGCCGCTGTTGCCGTGCCACCGCCGCCTACCTCGCTGCCCTATCCGGCCTGCCATAACGCCCGCTTGGCATGGCCGAGGCCAAGACTGAGTTCGCATACAGCGGCGTTCGTGGTCGCGCCCGCGATCCCGCCCGCCCGTTAGGCCCCCATGGCCCAATGACGTGTGGGGCCCCAGCCCAGAATGTTTTTTTTGGTTTAAAAAAATAATAGTACAAATATTAATTAATTATCTAAATTAATTAACTTAATTAATTGTGTTTAATTTACCTAATCAATTAACTAACTAATTAAACATGTTTAGTTAGCCTTGGTCTATGACATGTGGGTCCCATTGGACCCATAGGCCAGGTTTGACTCTGGTCAGCTGGGTTTGACCTGCTAACGTCATGGTGATGTTGTGCTGATATCACCTTTCACTGTTCTGGATAATGTTCGATTTAAATAATTAAATAAATTTCAAAAATGCCTAAATTTTTGAAAAATCATATAAATTAATCCGTTTCTCGGATGAAAAAGTTTTATACAGGAAAGTTGCTCAGAACGACGAGACGAATCCGGATACGCAGTCCGTTTATCAGCCACACGTCCCTAGCATAGCGAACACGCAACTTTCCCCCTCCGATTCATCTGTCCGAAAACGCGAAACACCGGGGATATTTTCCCGGATGTTTCCCCCTTCACCGGTATCACCTCATAACGCGTTAGAACACGTCTAGCTCTGCCTCTTATCATGTTATGCACTTGCTTGCTATGTATTTACTGTTTCTCCCCCCTCTTCTCTTCGGTAGACCCCGTGACGATGCTGATGCCCCTGTGGTCGACTACGTCACCGACGACTCGTCCTTCTTGTCTGTGCAACCAGGCAAGCCCCCCTTTGATCACTAGATATCGCCTACTATTCTCTATACTGCTTGCATTAGAGTAGTGTAGCATGTTACTACTTATAGTTAATCCTATACTGCTGCATAGCCTGTCCTTGCTACTACTGTTGTTACTTTTCACCTGCTATCCTACTACTTAGTATAGGATGCTAGTGTTCCATCAGTGGCCCTACACTCTGGTCCATCTTCCATGCTCTACTACTGGGCTGTGATCACTTCGGGAGGTGATCACGGGCATATACTATATACTTTACACTATTACATTACCTGTGGTACTGTTCGGAGATGGGGGCTGAAAGGACGGGTGGCTCCATCCCGGTAGAGGTGGGCCTGGGTTCCCGACGGCCCCGATCGTTACTTGTGGCGGTTTATTGGGCAGGTTGAGACCACCTAGAGAGAGGTGGGCCTGGCCCTGGTC
Source organism: Aegilops longissima (assembly GCA_021605205.1). Taxonomy (NCBI): domain Eukaryota; kingdom Viridiplantae; phylum Streptophyta; class Magnoliopsida; order Poales; family Poaceae; genus Aegilops; species Aegilops longissima. The sequence continues at coordinate 47,839 of JAHIAM010004759.1, forward strand.
GGCGTTCGCGGATACTTAACACGCTTAACGAGATCTTGGTATTTGATCTGAGTCTGGCCATTTGGTCTATACGCATTAACCATCTACGCGGGAGTAGTTATGGGTATCCCGGCATCGTGGTATCAGCCGAAGCACTTCGTGAAGTTAGTGACTGAGTGGGGCGAGCCGGATTGGACTGGAACGCCTCTAGGCTAGGTCTGCTTCCGGCCGTGTACGCAACATGCAGGTGTGCTAAGGGCGATGGGCCCAGACCCCTGTGCGCTTAGGTTTAGACCGGCATGCTGACCTCTCTATTGAGCCTAGGTGGGGCTGTGACGTGTTGATCTTCCGTGGACGGGCATGACCCAGGAAATTGTGTCCGGCCAAATGGGATCAAGCGTGTTGGGTTATGTGGTGCACCCCTGTAGGGAAGTTAATCTATTCGAGTAGCCGTGATCTTCGGTAACAAGACTACTTGGTGTTGTACCTTGACCGGATACTTAATAAAACACACCCTTCCAAGTGCCAGATACAACCCGGTGGTCGCTCTCTCTCAGGGTTACGAGGAGGGGATCGCCGGGTAGGATTATTGCTATGTGATGCTACTTGGAGGACTTCAGTCTACTCTCTTCTACATGTTGCAAGACGGAGGCTACCAAAAGCGTAGTCTTCGATAGGATTAGCTATCCCCCTCTTATTCTGGCTTTCTCGCAGTTCAGTCCACTGATATGGCCCTTTACACATATATCCATGCATATGTAGTGTAGCTCCTTGCTTGCGAGTACTTTGGATGAGTACTCACGGTTGCATTGTTCCCCCTTTTCCCCCTATCTCTACTCGATTGTTGCGACCAGACGATGGAGCCCAGGAGCCAGACGCCACCGCCGATGACGACTACACCGGAGGTGCCTACTACTACGTGCAGCCCGCTGACGACGGCCACGAGTAGTTAGGAGGATCCCAGGCAGGAGGCCTGCGTCTCTTTCGATCTGTATCCCAGTTTGTGCTAGCCATCTTATGGCAACTTGTTTAACTTATGTCTGTACTCAGATATTGTTGCTTCCGCTGACTCATCTATGATCGAGCACTTGTATTCGAGCCCTCGCGGCCCCTGGCTTGTATTAATGATGCTTGTATGAATTATTTTTATTTGTAGAGTTGTGTTGTGATATCTTCCCGTGAGTCCCTGATCTTGATCGTACACATTTGCGTGCATGATTAGTGTACGATTGAATCGGGGGCGTCACAAGTTGGTATCGAGCCCATTGCTCAGAGGAATCCCCTTCCAACTCCTTGGTCGAAGTCGAGTCTAGACTTTACAAAACTTTTACTAACATGGCTGTGCGGCCCATGGGCCCATGTCGCCATTGGGTGGTATTAGTATCTTTTACTCCTCGCCTATACTCTGGGACTCTGAGCTCTCTTCTATTCGGGTTAAATGATTTTGCTAAAAATAAAACTAATTTTAGGTTCTCGATAATACTTTCACCCGGAGAGCCCCTTATTATTGATGATCTTCTGCTGCACGTGAAGACCCTGAAAATACTCTCCGCTGTTAACCCGAGAACTTGTGTTCATCGCGTTTGCAATTCCCCTTCCACCATCAACCCTTATGGATAACTACTTGCAGTTGTTATTCTTACATTCATCCCCAGTTGGTCTTGTTATTACAAGATACCCCTAAAAATTCATCGTTGGTTCGATACTCCTTTGAGCTTACTGCCTTGCAGTTCTTGCCTCATGAATACCCCCTACGGATAATTCCTCGCACTTCCGAGTATCCGTTCTTCCCCCTTTGTTCATATGATGCACAAGAGACATTAAGATGTTACCCGATCTTCCGGTAATCCTCTGCCAACTATTGCTCTGCAAATACTTGTCTGCTTGCGGTTTGGACAATTCCATTTGTCTAGCAATAACCATTAAATCCTTGTGGTTGACATTCTGAACCTGTTGATTCAACATGTGTGTGAATGCACGCAATCACCAGTTGATCCATCTAAATTATATTTCCGGCTCAGACGTCATTTTGAACATGAGCAGGTTCTCGACCAAACTATTTGTCATCAATTTTGCCTCTGGTCTATCCAACTTATCCATCCTTGATCAGAGTGTCTGCTTCTGATCCTTTGTTTTGGACATCATAATTCCTTTGTTAGCTAAGCATCGAATTATTCCAATGTTCTATAATATGATGGCCGTGCATTCTTTCTGGAGTACCGATACTCACATCAGTCTCGTTGCGGATCGCCCGATCCATTGTTGGATTTCATCCGACATCGTCCTTCATATTCAATCACTTTGGAAGTTCTTTCTCCATTGGTAAATCCTACCTCTCGATTGACCAACCATGCTCGCTTTCGAGCTGGTGGTATTTACTATTGAAGCTTGTGGTATATGTTTCCATGATACCCTGACGGGTTGAACCTATGCCTTCCTTTATATGTGTGAACTCGGAAGTTTTCACGAGTCATACTCATCTGGTATTTCACCAGGTAAAACTTTCAACACTAATGCCTTTATCAAAGCGAGATGTGAATGGAAGGTTATACATTGAAGAAGTGGGAGTCGACCTTACACTTTGTGTTCATGACCATGGACACGATGTAGATCCTATCATGGAAACTTCTTGTAATAATAACTATTTTCTTGATAAATATCATCTGGTATCTGTGAATTGATCCTACGCAACCGTGGTTCCGACCACGTTTGTTCTCCCTTGATTCTATTTCTCAGAAAAGTTAGAGTACTTGTCTTCTGCAGAGCATTACCCCAGTCCAACCTCTACTTTGATCTGTCGTTGAGTGTTACCCCCTGGTATCTCAAGATTATCATGGAACTGCATAACATCTTATGAGTTCTTCATCAAGTGCTACCTTCCCACTGATTCCAATTTTTCACGGGCTCTGAGTTATTAAACACTCAAAGACACCGATAACTGAACCGAGTCCGCACTACGGTTCAACAACTCTTGAGAAGCTTCTATAAGTACGAAGTTTGTACCCGATCACGCCATTCCTAGCCTGTTTGGCTATATCATTGTCGTGATGATTCTAACTGTGCTACCTGGTCCTTATTCTCGGAGCACCAATTTGCGACGATAGCTAAGCTTACGTCGATTTTCCTCGTCATACCCTTTCACCTTAAACAACAAGCTTGAGTTCGAGTTTGTGTCGAATCGTGGTTCCAATAACCTCTTGCTTCATCATTCCTTTGACTTGATGTCGTCGCTAATTGATTACATCTGCAGGAAATCTCTCGACAATTGTGTCGTGATCATCATCAACCTTATGAGCTCTTCCAGGAATTCAATTGAATTCATGATGGGTAATACCATCCTTGCCCCTCGATGATTCCTGTTCTCATCGACCACTTTATTGCCTTCCGTTCAACACAAACTTGTTCGTGTTTTGTGTAAACCTTGAGATCCTTACTATCCAACATTTGTTCTTCTTTAGCTTGGAGTATTACCCTCTTTTATGACAAGAATATCATGAGGATTAGTCCACCTCTTAAGAATTCTTGGTATAGTGATACTTCTCACCATCACCATTCTTTCTTGGTTCCCGTGTTAATTCTAACCGAGGTACCTACAAGTGAACGGTGTTGTTTGGATTATGTACTTCTAGCAACCTATTGCTTTGAAGTTAATGGTCAACCATTCGTTCCTAGACTATTGATTATTGAATCATCATTCCGACGTTCGTCGTGCAACCCAGCCCATATTTCGGTGCACCTCTCATCCAATGTTTAACTGTGTATGTTCTCCTCGAGCATACACCATTTTATCATTTGAATTGACAAGTGTCATCTTCTTGTTCACCTTATTGTGGAAAGCCATCCGTTTGGAATTATCGATGAATTGTCGCTGAGCCCATCAGCCACCTTCTCATCCCCTCCTTGGTTTAATGATGAACTATTGCTTCAGGAACCCGCTCCCATAGTTCATTTCCCGAGAATCTTGCAATGTCATTTCGTCGATTTGTGTTGCACCTTTTCCTCTCGGACCCCCTGAGTCTGAGGTATCATGACACCAATTGGATATGAATCTCTTTCATATATGATGGTTGGGACAACTTTCCAAGAGTTATGATGTTGATCCTTTGATGACCCGGTAACATGATGTCATGCCTAGCACCCCGGCTGGAGGACCTATCATTATAATTTCTTTTGCAAGATAACCATTCTTCCTGGAGGAAATTGTAAGACTTATCCTACAAGTTGTTCCTAATGGATCCTTCCTATATCCAAAGTCTGACCTTTGCTTGAAGACCATGTCAATGCTATCTCGAAGCATGTCTGTGATACTCTGATTTTCAACAAGAACATTTGAAGCCCAATGCTAAATGTTTCTTGTTCAATTATCCAAACACCGTTGTATGGGCAATGTCATGAAATTTCTCTCCCCTACCTGAGGAGTTTTCTTCATAATATCTTGTCATGGATATCATGCTCTCCTTGTCCTTGGGAAGGATATACCCCTGAGTTATGTGTTTAAATTTCCTTTCCATTGTTCTGTTTAACCTGATGATCACATTTTCCTTTCCATTGGTTTGTTTGACCTTTCTTGTGATCTATATAATCTAAGCAGTAATAATTCACTGCTTATGTAAACACCTCGGTGTACAACTCTGCCAGTGAGACCCTGTTTCTGTTATTCATGACATTTCGGTAACCGCCGATGGATGACAACTTTGCCTCTTGGCCCGCCTCGCTTCAACGAGCAGGAAAATGGTTCTCTTCGTCCCTCGCCCTTGGTACCAATATTGTTGCCGACATAACTGACATGCTACTCTCTGACATGCCTTGCTATCGTGATCGTACAAGATGTCAGCCCCCTTTCTAATTTTAACCCACATGGTGGGCCCATAACCCACAGTTCCACAGGATCGAAACCTGACTCTCCTGTACAACCTGTTGTCAAAGTTATTCCTCGTGCTTGACTTTGTATGTAATTCACGGGCCACTTGCCTGTTGATCTATTCTGGTATCGGACACAATACTTATTCCCGTTGCTCTGAACCTCTTTCGCACTCTGCTTCAGGCAATGAACGATTGCCTATCTGCTTGAAACTTCTTATTGTACCTTCTTACCTTACTCTCGATTTGTTCAACTCGAGAGATACTCATCTATTCATTCACGGGAAAACCCCAGACGATTACCCCTTAAGCCTTCTGTCGTAGCCGAGCTACCCCTTACCTATTCGTAAGCATAAAGGAACCCCCGAAGAGAGGACGACAAACTTCTTCATGATGACCTGAAACAGAGGAATGAAAACATCAACGAAAGGGATCAACTTCTTCGAAAGGGCAGCCAAGACCGAGAAGACTCGTTAAGTTTTTCGCTACCAGCACCTTTCCCCCCTTACTCCACCGCATAAATCTCGGGACGAGATTTCTTGTAGTGGAGGAGAATTGTGACGCCCGGATAGTTAAGCTACAGTGAACCTTCGCTAGTGATGCCACGTCCCCTAGGTTTATTGTTGATAAACTCGCGTCAGTATGAGACCCGGTTCAAAATTTAAAATAAAAACAAACAACAAAAGTTTTCAAACAATAAAACAAAAATGTTCGGGTTGTGGCAAATATTCCATACTAAGTATTGCTGAAGAAACCACACTTCTATAAAGTATTTAAGTGCACTATATTAATTAAAACAGTAGCAAAAACGATTATTTAAATACCTTTTATAGTTAATAAAATTTCAAACTAAGCTATTTGGGGACTAGACTTTTGTGACTATGGACTTAAGTTGAGATACTAATTTAGATGCTAAGTGTATATTTTACTAAAACTAAAATAAAATGTAACTAAAATAAAACAGGAACGAATAAATAAAAAACAGAAATGAAATGAAACAAAAAAAAGGCGAGGAGAGAAAAGGAGACCCCAGCTCCCCATGGGCCTCGGCCCATCCTACCTCAGCCGGCCAGCCCACCCAACTGGCCCAGCCGCGCCTGCTTGATCTCCCCCCCTTGGAACCCTAGGGCCCAACCGCACCTAACCCCCCCACTCCTCCCGATCCCCTCGCTCCACTCCTCCCACGATCCCGATCTGGATCGGGACCCTGCCTCCCCGACGCTGCAACGACGCTGCCCCATCGCCGACCCCTCTCCCCGCCTCTCGCTGCGCTCGATCCTGTGGATCGGGAGGGAGCAACTCCGCCCACCCGACGCCGGGCGCCTAACACCACCATCGCCCGGCGCTGCCCTGACCTGGCGACGCCGTCACCTGCTGCCCCGTCGCCGGAAACGCTTCTTCGGCCCCTCCTCGAGCATACCTTTGCACATCTACAGGGCCGGTGAGCCCCTCCCGTCCGTCTCCCCTCGAACCCTCCTATGCTCGCCGCTGTGCTCGCGTGACCATGTCCGGGCGCAGCGCCTTGGCCTGCCGCGACCGCGCCGTAGCCGCCCCGCCCCCATCTCCGTTCGGGCAATGCTGCTGCTGCCCTTGCCGATACCGCTTCTTCCTGCCGCCGTCGCGCCTGGCCCCGACCGGCCTTGCCGGCGCCGTTGTTGCCGTGCCACCGCCGCCTACCTCGCTGCCCTGTCCGGCCTGCCATAACCGCCGCTGTCCGCGGCCGAGGCCAGCACTCGGGTTCGCAGCGGCGTCAGTGGTCGCGCCATGAGCCGCCGCCCGTTAGGCCCCCATGGCCCAATGACGTGTGGGGCCCTAACCCAGAATGTTTTTTTTGGTTTAAAAAAATAATAGTACAAATATTAATTAATTATCTGAATTAATTAACTTAATTAATTGTGTTTAATTTACCTAATCAATTAACTAACTAATTAAACATGTTTAGTTAGCCTTGGTCTATGACATGTGGGTCCCATTGGACCCATAGGCCAGGTTTGACTCTGGTCAGCTGGCTTTGACCTGCTGACGTCATGGTGATGTTGTGCTGACATCACCTTTCACTGTTCTGGATAATGTTCGATTTAAATAATTAAATAAATTTCAAAAATGCCTAAAAGCTTTGAAAAATCATATAAATTAATCCGTTTCTCGGATGAAAAAGTTTTATACATGAAAGTTGCTCAGAACGACGAGACGAATCCGGAGACGCAGTCCGTTTATCAGCCACACGTCCCTAGCATAGCGAACACGCAACTTTCCCCCTCCGGTTCATCTGTCCGGAAACGCGAAACACCGGGGATATTTTCCCGGATGTTTCCCCCTTCACCGGTATCACCTCATACCGCGTTAGAACACGTCTAGCTCTGCCTCTTATCCTGTTATGCACTAGCTTGCTATGTATTTACTGTTTCTCCCCCTCTTCTCTTCGGTAGACCCCGTGACGATGCTGATGCCCCTGTGGTCGACTACGTCACCGACGACTCGTCCTTCTTGTCTCTGCAACCAGGCAAGCCCCCCCTTTGATCACCAGATATCGCCTACTCTTCTCTATACTGCTTGCATTAGAGTAGTGTAGCATGTTACTGCTTTCAGTTAATCCTATACTGCTGCATAGCCTGTCCTTGCTACTACTGTTGTTACCTTTACCTGCTATCCTACTGCTTAGTATAGGATGCTAGTGTTCCATCAGTGGCCCTACACTCTGGTCCGTTTGCCATGCTCTACTACTGGGGTGTGATCACTTCGGGAGGTGATCACGGGCATATACTATATACTTTACACTATTACATTACTTGTGGTACTGTTCGTAGATGGGGGCTGAAAGGACGGGTGGCTCCATCCCGGTAGAGGTGGGCCTGGGTTCCCGACGGCCCCCGACTGTTACTTGTGGCGAAGCGACAGGACAGGTTGAGACCACCTAGGAGAGAGGTGGGCCTAGCCCTGGTCGGCGTTCGCGGATACTTAACACGCTTAACGAGATCTTGGTATTTGATCTGAGTCTGGCCATTTGGTCTATAGGCACTAACCATCTACGCGGGAGTAGTTATGGGTATCCCGGCGTCGTGGTATCAGCCGAAGCACTTCGTGACGTCGGCGATCGAGAGTGGCGCGCGGATTGGACTGAACGCCTGTAGGCTAGGTCTGCTTCGGCCGAGTGCATAACGTGCAGGTGTGCTAAGGCGATGGGCCCTGCACCCTGGCGCTTAGGTTTAGACCGGCGTGCTGACCTCTCTGTTGAGCCTAGGTGGGGCTGCGACGTGTTGATCTTCCGCGGCCGGGCATGACCCAGAAAGTGTGTCCGGCCAAATGGGATCAAGCGTGTTGGGTTATGTGTTGCACCCTGCAGGAATTTAATCTATTGAATAGCCGTGATCTTGATAACAGGGGCGACTTGGAGTTGTACCTTGACCTTATGACAACTAGAACCGGATACTTAACAAAACACACCCTTCCAAGTGCGGATACAACCCGGTGGTCGCTCTCTCTCGGGGTTACAAGGAGGGATCGCGGGTAGGATTATTGCTATGTGATGCTACTTGGAGGACTTGATCTACTCTCTTCTACATGTTGCAAGGCGGAGACTACGAGCGTAGTCTTGACGGGATTAGCTATCCCCTCTTATTCGGCTTTCGCAGTTCAGTCCACCGATATGGCCCTTTACACATATATCCATGCATATGTAGTGTAGCTCCTTGTTTTGCAGTACTTTGGATGAGTACTCACGGTTGCCTTGTTCCCCTTTTCCCCAATCTCTACTCGATTGCTGCGACCAGACGATGGAGCCGGGGCGACGCCGGCGTCGATGGCGACTACACGGAGGTGCCTACTACTACGTGCAGCCCGGCGGCGGCCACAGTAGTTAGGAGGATCCCGGCCGAGGCCTGCGTCTCTTCGATCTGTATCCCAGTTTGTGCTAGCCATCTTATGGCAACTTGTTTAACTTATGTCCGTACTCAGATATTGTTGCTTCCGCTGACCTCGTCTATGATCGAGCACTTGTATTCGAGCCCTCGCGGCCCCTGGCTTGTATTAATGATGCTTGTATGACTTATTTTTATTTGTAGATTTGTGTTGTGATATCTTCCCGTGAGTCCCTAATCTTGATCGTACACATTTGCGTGCATGATTAGTGTACGATTGAATCGGGGGTGTCACAAGTTGGTATCAGAGCTGACTACCTGTAGGAATGCCCCTTCCAACTCCTTGGCCGAAGTCGAGTCTAGACTTTACAAAACTTTTACTAACATGGCTGTGCGGCCCATGGGCCCACGTCGCCATTGGGTGGTATTAGGATCTTTTACTCCTCGCCTATACTCTGGGACTCTGAGCTCTCTTCTATTCAGGTTAAATGATTTTGCTAAAAACAAAACTAATTTTAGGTTCTCGATAATACTTTCACCCGAAGAGCCCCTTATTATTGATGATCTTCTGCTGCACGTGAAGACCCTGAAAATACTCTCCCATTTGTTAACCCGAGAACTTGTGTTCATCGCGTTTGCAATTCCCCTTCCACCATCAACCCTTATGGATAACTACTTGCAGTTGTTATTCTTACATTCATCCCCAGTTGGTCTTGTTATTACAAGATACCCCAAAAAATTCATCGTTGGTTCGATACTCTTTTGAGCTTACTGCCTTGCAGTTCTTGCCTCATGAATACCCCCTACGGATAATTCCTCGCACTTCCGAGTATCCGTTCTTCCCCCGTTGTTCATATGATGCACAAGAGACATTAAGATGTTACCCGATCTTCCGGTAATCCTCTGCCAACTATTGCTCTGCAAATACTTGTCTGCTTTCGGTCTGGACAATTCCATTTGTCTAGCAATAACCATTAAATCCTTGTGATTGACATTCTGATCCTGTTGATTCAAAATGTGTGTGAATGCACGCAATCACCATTTGATCCTTCTAAATTATCTTTCCGGCTCAGACGCCATTTTGAACACGAGCTGGTTCTCGACCAAACTATTTGTCGCCAATTTTGCCTCTGGTCTATCCAACTTATCCATCCTTGATCAAAGCGTCTGCTTCTGATCCTTTGTTTTGGAAATCATAATTCCTTTGTTAGCTAAGCATCGAATTATTCCAATGTTCTATAATATGATGCCCGTGCATTCTTTCTAGAGTACCGATACTCACATCAGCTCCGTTGCGGATCACCCTATCCATTGTTGGATTTCATCCGACATCGTCCTTCATATTCAATCACTTTGGAAGTTCTTTCTCCATTGGTAAATCCTACCCTCTGATTGACCAACCATGCTCTGCTTTCGAGCTGGTGGTATTTACTATTGAAGCTTGTGGTATATGTTTCCATGATACCCTGACGGGTTGAACCTATGCCTTCCTTTATATGTGTGAACTTGGAAGTTTTCACGAGTCATACTCATCTGGTATTTCACCAGGTAAAACTTTCAACACTAATGCCCTTATCAAAGCGAGATGTGAATGGAAGGTTATACATTGAAGAAGTGGGAGTCGACCTTACACTTTGTGTTCATGCCCATGGACACGATGTAGATCCTATCATGGAAACTTCTTGTAATAATAACTATTTTCTTGATAAATATCATCTGGTATCTGTTAATTGATCCTACGCAACCGTGGTTCCGACCATGTTTGTTCTCCCTTGATTCTATTTCTCAGACAAGTTAGAGTACTTCTCTTCTGCAGAGCATTACCCCAGTCCAACCTCTACTTTGATCTGTCGTTGAGCGTTACCCCCTGGTATCTCAATATTATCATGGAACTGCATAACATCTTATGAGTTCTTTATCAAGTGCTACCTTCCCACTGATTCCAATTTTTCACGGGCTCTGAGTTATTAAACACTCAAAGACACCGATAACTGAACCGAGTCCGCACTACGGTTCAACAACTCTTCCGTGAGGTTCTATAAGTACGAGTTTGTACCCGATGACGCCATTCCTAGCCTGTTTGGCTATATCATTGTCGTGATGATTCTAACTGTGCTACCTGGTCCTTATTCTCGGAGCACCAATTTGCAACGATAGCTAAGCTTACGTTGATTTTCCTCGTCATACCCTTTCACCTTAAACAACAAGCTTGAGTTCGAGTTTGTGTCGTAACTGTGGTTCCAATAACCTCTTGCTTCATCATTCCTTTGACTTAATGTCCTCGCTGATTGATTACATCTGCATGAAATATCTCGACAATTGTGTCTTGATCATCATCAACCTTATGAGCTCTTCCAGGAATTCAATTGAATTCATGATGGGTAATACCATCCTTGCCCCTCGATGATTCCTGTTCTCATCGACCACTTTATTGCCTTCCGTTCAACACAAACTTTTTCGTGTTTTGTGTAAACCTTGAGATCCTTACTATCCAACATTTGTTCTTCTTTAGCTTGGAGTATTACCCTCTTTTATGACAAGAATGTCATGAGGATTAGTCCACCTCTTAAGAATTCTTGGTATAGTGATACTTCTCACCATCACCATTCTTTCTTGGTTCCCGTGTTAATTCTAACCGAGGTACCTACAAGTGAACGGTGTTGTTTGGATTCTGTACTTCTAGCAACCCTATTGCTTTGAAGTTAATGGTCAACCGTTCCTTCCTAGACTATTGATTATTGAATCATCATTCCGACGTTGGTCGTGCAACCCAACCCATATTTCTCCTCGAGCATACACCATTTTATCATTTGAATTGACAAGTGTCATCTTCTTGTTCACCTTATTGTGGAAAGCCATCCGTTTGGAATTATCGATGAATTGTCGTTGAGCCCATCAGCCACCTTCTCATCCCCTCCTTGGTTTAATGATGAACTATTGCTTCAGGAACCCGCTCCCATAGTTCATTTCCGAGAGTCTTGCAATGTCATTTAAATCGATTTGTGTTGCACCTTTTCCTCTCGGACTTCGAGTCCGAGGTATCATGACACCAATTGGATATGAATCTCGGTCAGATATGATGGTTGGGACAACTTTCCAAGAGTTATGATGTTGATCCTTTGATGACCCGGTAACATGATGTCATGCCTAGCACCTCAATTTGGAGGACCTATCATTATAATTTCTTTTGCAAGATAACCATTCTCCGGAGGAAATTGGAAGACTTATCCTACAAGTTGTTCCTAATAGATCCTTCCTATATCTAAATAATTTTACATTAGAGTTGAGATCGCTCTGTAGTCTAGTACAAATAATTTTACACTCGAGTTAAACTCGCTCTATAAGCTTGTACAAATAATTTTACACTAGAGTTGAACTCGCTCTGTAGTCTAGTACAAATAATTTTACACTAGATTTGAACTAGCTCTATAAGCTCTAGTTCAAATAATTTTATCTAGAGTTGAACTAGCTCTATAGCCTAGTACTAATAATTTTACACTAGAGTTAAACTAGCTCTATAGCCTAGTCCAAATAATTTTAAACTAGAGTTTAACTAGCTCTATAAGCTAGTTCAAATAATTTTACACTAGAGGTTAACTAGCTATATAGCCTAGTACAAATAATTTTACACTAGAGTTGAACTAGCTCTATAAACTTGTCAATATAATTTTACACTAGACTTTAACTAGCACTATAAGCTAGGTCAAATAATTTTACACTAGAGTTGAACTAGCTCTATAGCCTAGTACAAATAATTTTACACTAGAGTTAAACTAGCTCTATAGCCTAGTTCAAATAATTTTACACTAGAGTTGAACTAGCTCTATAAGCTTGTACAAATAATTTTACACTAGAGTTGAACTAGCTCTATAAGCTAGTTCAAACATTTTTACACTAGAGTTGAACTAGCTCTATAAGCTAGTTCAAATAATTTAACACTAGAGTTGAACTAGCTCTATAGCCTAGTACAAATAATTTTACACTAGAGTTGAACTAGCTCTATAAGCTAGTTCAAATAATTTTACACTACAGTTGAACTAGCTCTATAGCCTAGTACTAATAATTTTACACTAGAGTTGAACTAGCTCTATAAGCTAGTTCAAATAATTTTACACTAGAGTTGAACTAGCTCTATAGCCTAGTACAAATAATTTTACACTAGAGTTGAACTAACTCTATAAGCTTATACAAAAAAAATTAGACTAGAGTTGAACTAGCTCTATAAGCTAGTTCAAATAATTTTACACTAGAGTTGAACTAGCTCTATAAGCTAGTTCAAATAAGTCTACAATAGAGTTGAACTAGCTCTATAGCCTAGTATAAATAATTTACAGTAGAGTCGTATTAGCTCTTACACTAGAGTTGAACTAGCTCTATAAGCTAGTTAAAACAATTTTACCCTGGAGTTGAACTAGCTCTATAGCCTAGTACAAATAATTTTACACTAGAGTTGAACTAGCTCTATAAGCTAGATCAAATAATTTTACACTAGAGTTGAACTAGCTCTATAAGCTAGTTCAAATAATTTTACACTAGAGTTGAACTAGCTCAGCTCTTTAAGCTAGTTCAAATAATTTTACACTAGAGTTGAACTAGCTCTATAGCCTAGTACAAATAATTTTACACTAGAGTTGAACTAGCTATATAAGCTAGTTCAAATAAGTTTACAATAGAGTTGAACTAGCTCTATATCCAAGTACAAATAATTTTACAGTAGAGTCGTATTAGCTATTACACTAGAGTGGAACTAGCTCTATAAGCTAGTTAAAACAATTTTACCCTATAGTTGAACTAGCTCTATAGCCTAGTACAAATAATTTTACACTAGAGTTGACTAGCTCTATATGCTAGTTCAAATAAGTTTACAATAGAGTTGAACTAGCTCTATAGCCTAGTACAGATAATTTTACAGTAGAGTCGTATTAGCTCTTACACTAGAGTTGAACTAGCTCTATAAGCTAGTTAAAACAATTTTACCCTAGAGTTGAACTAGCTCTATAGCCTAGTACAAATAATTTTACACTAGAGTTGAACTAGCTCTATAAGCTAGTTCAAATAATTTTACACTAGAGTTGAACTAGCTCTATAAGCTAGTTCAAATATTTTTACACAAGAGTTGAACTAGCTATATAGCCTAGTACAAATAATTTTACACTAGAGTTGAACTCTGTCGGGGAGGCTGATCGTACCCACGAACACCTATGGTACCGAGTCCCTTGTGGTTTGGTGGGGGGCGGAGATTGCACGAAGAGCAGATCTAGGCGATGCACACGAGCAGTTTACCCAGCTTCGGAGCTCTCCGGAGAGATAATACTCCTACTGCTGCTTGGTTGGTTGTATTGTGTTTTTGCTAGGGAGCAATGAGAGCTACAAAACCTAGCCTGAGTGAGTGTGGTCTCGAATGAGTCGAATGAACCGAACCCTTTCTACGTTGCACATGGGCGTCCTTTTATAGGCACAATGGGTCACCACAGGTGGCAACGTAAACGAGGGCAAAAATGGGAAAACAGTAGTTGGTACACCGACTTGTACAGTGTACAGTGCATTATACCTAACTCGGCGACAAGGGACAAGATCAATAAATGCCGTCCTGTCACCTAAACAAAGGCAACAGGACCGTCAAGTGCACCACCGTTTGCCACGGTGGTAAGCTTGTCAGCGCCGCTTATCGCTGCTCCCCGCTGGCTGCACAGCGACACGCACGCCTGGAATGGCCCCATGGCGACACGTTGATGGATGAGCTGGAGCGAAGATGAAGAGAGGTTGCCTGCCGCGGCAAGCACCTTGCCGCGGTTGAATCCTTGTCGCTCTCGGGAGCTTGTCGCTCACCAAGCCTTCCCGACAAGCTCCTCTTGCCGGGGTCTTGTTTCCTTCATGCCTTGAGTGGCCTTCCCGGCAAGCTCCTCTTGCCGGGGCCTTGAATACTTTGTTCTTGAATGGCTCCAAAGTAGCCGCGGAGGACCTTGGCGGTCACTAGGCCAGCCCTGCCGCGGGGTGCTGCAACTGTCCGTGCATGAGTTCGGGATACTAGGGTACCCCTACTCTAGTACACCGACAGGAGCCCCCGGGCCTGGGCCACACACGACGCCGAGAGCTCTGTTGGGCCAGGCCCAAAGCAGGCACGCAGGCACGCGTGGCCTAGATCGCGCCGTTACTTCGCCCGGACCCACCACGCCCCCACGAACAGCCAGCGCCCGAGCGAGGCATCGTGGGAGAGATCGTGGGGCTTTCTTTAATGGAAAGCGGGCGTCCGCCCCCTCTCCCCTTATAAGCGGGGAAGCAGGGCAGGGCGCCCACCCTGCCATTCTGTCACATCTCAAAACCACCGCGCTCCCCCTTCTTCTCAAGTCCGAGAGAGCGGCTCGCCCCATCGCCACCAACGCCCTCAACGCCGTCGGCCTCCTCCACCACCTCCTCCATGGCTCCGAAAGCCGACAAGGGGAAAGGCGTGAAGTCGGCCGAGGCACAGCGGCTTGCGGCGCTGCGGAAGGAGCGGGCCAGCTTCGACCCCCTGCTCGATGCAAAGGAGTTGCGGGAGCTGTACTACCTCTTCTGGTCGACGGAGACGCGGGCGCACCCGCGCACGAGGGTGATCTCCGCCGCCACATCCGAGAAGGTTTCCGTCGGGTACCCCTTCTTCGCGCTTTTCTTCTACTACGGGCTCTGCCCGCCCTTTTCTGAATTCTTTTGCGACGTCATGAACACATACGGCCTCCACCTCCTTGATTTCACCCCCAACGTTGTCCTGACCATGGAGGTTTTCGCACACCTCTGCGAGAACTTTGTCGGATTCCACCCAAATGTAGCCCTTTTCTGCCACTACTTCATGCCCCGCGTTGAGAGAGGAGAGACACTTGCCGGAGGAATTGCTTGGATCTCTAGGATCGGCAAGAAAGAAGCTTATCTTGACGGAGAGCTGCGCAGCAAGTGGGAGGAGTGGAGAGCCGATTGGTGTTGGATCATAGAGGAGAACCCGCAGCCCTTTACTGTCCTGCGCCAAACTCCCATAGTGCGCGGCAACTATTGGAGCAACTTGGCGCCGGAGGATGCCAAGTTGAAGATTGCCGTGACTCGGATCTTGCGCCTCGGGCATGCGGGCTCACCGTAGGCGCTGTTGGCGGATTTCCTTCGCCGTCACATTGCGCCCTTGCAGGAGAGGAGGAGGCCTGCTTGGGAGTTCCAAAACGCGGCGGACATCAGGAGGCCTGCATGGTTGGTCAACACTGTCTTGGAGCTGGATGCCATGCTGCGGGAGCTGTTCAAGCACGACGCAGATCACCCGAGTGGTTCATGTTGCCGAGGGGGGTTGTGCCTTTGTGCAACAACTCGTCGCTTGACCGCATCCGCGCGATGATGCCGTTGTGCGATTCCCATGGAATCATTCCAAGTTGGCAAGAGCCCGCCGACGACATCGTGCAGCAGTTCTTCGACGACTTGGAAGAAGTGCCGATCCGCGCCGACGAGCAGAAGTGGCTCACCCGCGACACCACCGAGCAAGAGATGGTGCGCATTGCCACAAGGTTGGAGGAGGCGGCAGCAGCTGCCGCCGCTGGCGTGTTTGGGTTCACCGTGGAGGAGGCAGAGGGAGCCGAGGCG
Source organism: Aegilops longissima (assembly GCA_021605205.1). Classification (NCBI taxonomy): domain Eukaryota; kingdom Viridiplantae; phylum Streptophyta; class Magnoliopsida; order Poales; family Poaceae; genus Aegilops; species Aegilops longissima. The sequence continues at coordinate 64,131 of JAHIAM010004759.1, forward strand.
GCAAGCCTTGCCGATCGAGAGGAGTTTGCTGGCGAGGAGGAGCAGGCCGAGCCCGACGCTGAGCCGAACGAGCCTGCCGGGGGCGCCTCCCCTCCGCCTTCAAGTAGCTTGCCGCGGGAGGAGCCCGCGGCCCAGCCAAGAAGGCGCCTCCGCAAGACCGGAGAAGTGGCAGGGCGGCAGACGAGCCAACAGCCGTCTTGCCGCGCGACGCGCTCTACCGCGACAAGCTCTGTTGCCGCGGGAGCGCTCCACGCCGCCACAGCCACCGGAGCAGGGCCTTCTGGGACCACGGCTCCCGCACCCGCCAAGCGTCAGAGGGAGCCTACTCCTCTAGCTCGTTGCACCGGAGGCGGAGCGGAATTCGACTTCTCCGCTCTCAGCTCCGAGGAAGAGGAAGAAGAGTAAGACCTCATCGCTGTACTTGTAATTCTTCAATTTGTTGCCTTATCTTGTATCTGACTTGCTTCATTCTGAACTCTTTCCTTTTCAGGACGCTGGCTCAGAGGGCATCGAAGAGAGCCAAGACTCCGGTGGTTGTCATCGAAGACGATCCCCCCGTGGCGACAGGAGGTGCATCTGAGACTCCCTTGACGGATCCGGCAATCCTTCCTCAGAGCAGCCCCCAGCACAGCCCCCAGTGTAAGTATTTGATTTATCTCTTACGGTTAGGTGTGCATGGGTGCTCTTTCATTACTGATATCTGGTTTGTTGATTTGTGTAGGAGCAGAGCAGCCTCATCAGGAGGTCCCGGAAGTCACTCCCGAAGTTCTGTCTGCTTCAACTACGCCGCCAAGGGAGAATTCTCCGGCAAGGGAGCGCTCTCCGGCAAGGGAGGCCTCTCCGACAAGGGGAGCGTCTCCGACAAGGGGCAGCGCCGACGACCCTCCGGTGGTGGAAACCGCGGCTACAGATCCCATTGCAGGTAATCTTCTTACTTAAAAATTTCCCTTGGGTTCTTTTTCTTCTGTTCTTCTTTTCGGACACTTTCTTGACTGTTCTTTCTTTTTCTGATCGTCAGATCCATCCTCCGGAGAGCCGATGGAGACTGAGGTTGCCAGCGAGGAGGACGCTCGCGGCAACAATGACGACGCCGCCAACATGGAGGAGGAGGCCGGCGCCGATGGGTCCGCCGGCGACGAGGCCGCCAAGGCTGCTGGCGCAGAGGCTGGGGAGGGGTCTGGTGATCGTACTGACGACTCTGAGGCCGCAGGAGCGCGAGGCGCTACGCCGACCGCCGATCCCTCCGCCACCGATGCAGCTCCAGGCTCCGAAGAGCCCCAGCCCGGCGCCTATCTGAAGGCCGGGGACGGTGTCTTCATCAAGCTTCCATGGGCGTCGAGCTCCAGGGCGCCGGTCGAGGGAGAGACCTTCGACGAGGAGCTGCTCGCCTCCGCTGGGCTGTCGCTGGTTGACGCGCCAAGCAGTAGCAGTGGCGAGCCTGAGGAGGAGCAGCTACTGAAGAAGCTGCTGTCGCTCTACCGCGCCCGACAAGCTAAGCTGGAGTCCCGGGAAGCACTCGTCGCGAGGGCGGGAGATGACATGGAGAAGCGCGCAGAAGAGCTTCGGCGCGCCAACAAAGAAACTCTCCGGGACGTAGCAGAAGTGCGGGAGCAACTTGCTGAGGAGCGCACGGCCTTCATCCTGGAGAAGGCCGAGGTCGAGGAGCAGCAAAGGCTTGCCGGCGAGAAGCTCTCTGACGAAGAAGGTGAGCTGGCGCAGCGGAAGATCAACCTCGATAGCTATGAGGAAGATCTTGCAGCGAAAGCAATCAATTGGCGGAGCACTCAAGGAGGCGAAGGACGCCGCCGCAGCTGCCGAGGCCGCCAAGAAGGAATTGGAGACGAGGGTGGCGCAGCTGGAGGCCACCCTCCAGAAGAGCGGCGAGGAGGTCACCGGGCTGAAGTGCGAGAGCGAGAAGGACGCCTATACTCTTGGCGAGTTGCGTGGTCGTTTATTTGAGAAGATCAAAGAGCTCGACGCCGCCAAGGACTCCAAGGCGGATCTTGAGCTGAAGCTGGCCACCTTGACGGAGACGCTGGACGGCGCCAAGGAGCGGGAAGTGGGTTTGTTGGAGAAGATCAAGGCCAATGAAGAGCTGCTGGCGAATGCTGTGACCGCCCAGGATACCTTCAGAGAAAATGTGATGCACTGGATGGAGAGTCTTGTAGATACTGTCGCCGCCATCAACAATGAGCTGATGGAGCTGGGGATGGTGGATCTCGGGTACTCCACCGACGAGCGCCTTCAACCCAGCGCCAAGCTCAGCCTGTTCTTCAAGGGCGTGGTGACGGGTCTCCAACGGCTCCGGGAAGAGATCCCAAAGCAACTGGCCGACGAGTCGCGCCAAATCTGTGCCGGAGCCCTTCAGAAGGTGTTGATGAAGGTGGCCTTCCGCAATCCAGGCGTCAGCTTCGCCAACGTCCTCAAGTCCCTGCCTCCAACTGCTGACGTTGAGGCGCTCAAGGCCCTTGTCGCACCCATTGTGGACAGGGTAAGCGGAGTCAAGAGGGTCGATGGCGACCGCGTGGACTAGGCCGTCAAGTTTATCTTTCCCTTGTCGCTGCAGATCATGTTTAGGAGAACAATTTATTAGATCTGCGACAAGTTATTTTTGTAATATACTCTATCTTAGGCAACGATTGCAATTTTATTTCCTTTACTTGATTCCTTCCTTTGTGTGTTTGTGCCCTACGCTTTTAGGGAACTTGTCGGCGCGGACACCTTTGCGCGAGCATCGAAAAGTAAACATCAAGCAGCCCGTCTTTGGCGGTGCCGCCTCCGACAAGCAACCTTGTCGCAACTAGTTGCAGCTCACTTAAGTTGTTGAGCGGACTCGAAACAAAGTAAGGGCGCGACCAGCTGCGAGTTGGTTCCTCCGCGCACAGGTTTTCCATACAAAGTACTATCGTTCGAGGAAGATAACTTAAAAATTTAAAAACTGATTGCTCAAGCTTTGGCAACTTAGCTTTTCTGTCGTTTGCTTCCCGGCAAGGCGATACTTCCTCGAGTGACACTGGTGGCCCACACCATTATCTTCTCCTCCCCCGGCTAACTTGTGGGCGAAGGAACCTTCCTTTCTTTTGAGAAGAAAGAAGAGAAAATAAAGTTATGGAGCCTAGTGGCTCGTTATCGCTTACCGGGTGTGGATGCTGCACAAAATGTCAGATAACACATGCAAAATAATGATGAAAGCATGAAATTGACAAGTTGTGTGCAACACATGAGCTTTATTGATGCACGCGGTCTGCGCCCGGCTTTGTACAAAGGATTACATGCAACATCGGCAAGACTTGTACAAAAGGGTGGTTGCCGGAACGGGTTCCGGCAACCGCGCCCTATGGGTAAAACTTACGAAGATGCTCTATGTTCCAGGAGTTGCTCACCGGAACGCCATCTTCGGTCTCTAGGCGGACAGCGCCAGGCCTAGTGACACGTTTCACCCGATAAGGTCCTTCCCACTTCGGCGTCAACTTGTTGGAATTCTTGGCGGACTGAACACGCCGAAGAACAAGGTCGCCTTCCTCGAAGCTTCTGGCACTAACTTTGCGGCTATGGTAGCGACGCAAAGCTTGCTGGTAACGAGCAGCTCGACAAAGAGCACTGAAGGCGATCCTCCTCGAGGAGCAGCGCATCATCTTGTCGCAGCTGCTCTTGCTCAAGCTCATCATAAGCGAGTACTCGAGGTGACCCGTATACGAGTTCCGTGGGGAGAACTGCCTCTGCTCCATAGACTAGAGCAAAAGGTGTCTGGCCAGTGGCTCGATTTTTCGTCGTCCTGATCGACCAAAGAACCACTGGCAGCTCCTCAATCCAGTTTCTTCCGCACTTGCGCAGCCTGTCGAAAGTTCTAGTCTTGAGTCCTCGCAGCACTTCAGCATTTGCCCTCTCTGCTTGACCGTTGCTTCTCGGGTGAGCAACAGAAGCAAAGCAGACCTTGGCGCCAAGATCTTGGACGTACTGCATGAAGGTGCGACTCGTGAATTGTGTGCCGTTGTCGGTGATGATCCGGTTAGGAATCCCAAAACGGCGAACAATTGCCCTGAAGAACTTGACTGCTGGCTGTGCTATCACCTTCCTCACTGCTTCCACTTCCGGCCACTTTGTGAACTTGTCGATTGCAAAGTACAAGTACTCAAAGCCCCCGACCGCTCGGGGGAAGGGGCCGAGGATGTCGAGCCCCCAGACCGAAAATGGCCAGGATAAAGGGATTGTCTGGAGAGCTTGAGCTGGCTGGTGTATTTTCTTTGAATGGAACTGGCACGCTTCACACTTGGTTACTTGTGCAGTTGCATCCTGGAGGGCTGTCGGCCAGAAGAAACCTTGCCGGAAAGCCTTGCCGGCAAGTGCTCTTGCGCCAATGTGGTGACCACATATGCCTCCATGTATCTCTGCCAACAGTTTCTGTCCATCTTCCCGGTCAATACACTTCAATTTCACACCGTTGAGTCTTCTTCTGTATAGTGTGCTGTCGACAAACTGGTACATACTCGACTGCTGGGCTACTCTTTCTGCTTCTTCTTGCTCTTCGGGAAGTTCTCCTGTGTGAAGGAAATGGACGATCTGTTGCGCCCATGTTGGAGCTTGCGGGTCGAAAACAAGGACTAAAGGCACATCTGCCGCTGCGGGAGCATCAGCTTCCACGGCAAGAACCTGCGGTTCAGCCGGAGCTTGATGATCCCCAGCAAGCTTGCCGGAGCAAAGCTTGTCGGGAGCGTCTGCTTCAACGAAACAAACCCTAGGGCTTGTCGGAGCAGACTGCTCCTCAACGATATTTGCGTTGATTTTGGGGACCTTCTTGGCGGCGGCTTGGGGAGCTCTGCGGAAAGTAGTCACCGAAACCAACTTCCTCTTCTTTCTCTGTCCGGTTGATGGTGTTACAGTTGGTTGAGTCAGCTTGAGCACAAAAATTCCTGGTTCCACAGGTAACTTGAGTGCGGCGCACTTTGACAGGCCATTAGCAATATCATTCTGAGCTCTTGGAACATGTTCCATTTGCAGGCCTTCAAAGTGCTCCTCTAGCTTTCTCACTTCATCAACGTAGGCCTCCATCAACGGACTCTGATAATCTTTGTTTACTTGGCGGACGACAAGCTGTGAGTCACCCCTGACAATAAGCTTCCTGATCCCAAGGTCCACTGCAATTCTGAGACCGGCAAGCAAACCTTCATACTCTGCAGTATTATTTGTTGCTTGCTCCTTGGGAAAGTGCATTTGGACTATGTACTTGAGGTGCTCTCCGGTGGGTGCGATAAGCAGCACGCCGGCACCGGCGCCTTGCAGCGAGAAGGCACTGTCAAAGTACATCAGCCAGTCTTTACTTGCTTCCTTGACGGGGATGCTCGTCTCTGGAATTTCTTCATCTTGCGTCGGCGTCCACTCTGCTATGAACTCTGCCAGTGCTCTGCTTTGGATAGTTGAAGTGCTTTCAAACTTGAGGCCAAAGCTTGACAGTTCCAGTGCCCACTCGACAATCCTGCCTGTTGCTTCTTGATTTTGCAATATCCTCTTCAGCGGAAAGCGAGTGACAACTGTTATCTCATGTGCTTGGAAGTAATGGCGCTGCTTTCTCGAGGCCATGAGAAAGCCGAAAAGCAATTTCTGCACACCACAATACCTTGATCTAGCCCCCTGCAGAAGGGAACTGACAAAGTAAACTGGGCGCTGCACCATCCTTTTCTGCATCTTCTCGCAATCCTGCGTAGATCCGTCCTTGTCGGGACCAGAGCTTGACGGCGAAGCCCCCTGCTTGTCGCTGGATGTATCTGCCTCGGTTGCCGGCTCATCATCTGCCTCCCTTTCTGCTACTAACACAGCACTAACCACTTGATTGGTTGCCGCTATATAAAGCATCAACTTCTCTTGTGGCTTAGGTGCGACAAGTATTGGAGTGGAGGACAGGTACCTCTTTAAGTCCTGCAACGCAGCCTCCGCTTCGGGAGTCCATTTCATTGGACCTGCCTTTTTCAAAATCTTGAAAAATGGCAGGGCGCGTTCAGTTGACCTAGAGATAAACCTGCTGAGAGCAGCCACGCAACCGGCAAGCCTTCTTACATCCTTGACGCGCTTTGGTGCTTCAATCTGCTCAATGGCCTTGATCTTGTCGGGATTGGCTTCAATTCCTCCATGAGACACGAAGAACCCGAGAAGCTTGCCGGAAGGGACTCCGGACACACACTTCTCGGGGTTGAGCTTGAGATTGATCTTGCGCAGATTTGCAAAAGTCTCATCCAAATCTTGAACCAGAGTTGCTTTGTCCTTGCTCTTGACCACTATGTCATCCATGTAAGCTTCTACATTTCTGTGCATTTGCGGCTCAAAAGCGTCATGGACTACTCTTGCAAACGTTGAACCAGCATTCTTCAAACCGAAAGGCATCCGTATGAAACAGTATGTGCCACATGGTGTAATGAATGCGGTTTTCTCTTCATCCTCTTCCGCCATGAAGATCGATGATATCCGAGTATGCATCAAGAAATGAAAGCAAATCACATCCAGCCGTGGAGTCAACAATCTGGTCGATACGTGGCAAGGGAAATGGGTCTTTGGGACAGGCTTTATTAACATCTGTGAAATCGATACAGAGTCCCCATTTCCCATTTGCCTTTCGTACAACTACCGGATTGGCCAACCACGTGGGATGGAGCACTCCTCTGACAAGGCCTGCTGCTTCCAATTTCTTGATCTCTTCTGCTATGAATTCTTGGTGCTCCACTACATGTTTCCTGACTTTTTGCTTGACGGGCCGCGCATGAGGACAGACAGCTAGGTGGTGCTCAATCACTTTCCTGGGAACACCGTGGATGTCCGACGGTTTCCATGCAAACACATCGACATTCGCCCGCAGGAGAGCAACGAGCGCACCTTCCTATTAAGGGTCAAGCGTGGCACTGATGGTGAAGGTACCACCAGTGCCGTCCTCCTTGGCGGGCACCTTCTTGGTTTTCGGCGGAGCTGCCATCATCTTCTTGCACTTGCCGGTGGAGCTCGATGGTGCGTCCTCGGCGGTAGCGTAGCACCAAGAGGTGCGCTTGCGAAGTGGGCATCGAGCTCTTGCGGACAAAGTGGTCTTCTTCTTCCCCGGGAGCTTCAGTGACAAGTGATTTGCTATCTGTCGCAGCTGCTGCATCCCGGTAAATCTTGTCGGCGCAGATAAGAGCATCTTTCTTGTCGCCATGAACAGAAATGACGTTTATCGGGCCGGGCATCTTGAGTAGGTTGTATGTATAATGAGAGGCTGGCATGAAATTGGCGAGTGCTGGACGGCCAAGTATCCCATTGTAAGGCAATGGGAAATCAGCAACGTCGAATGTGACCCTCTCAGTCCTGAAGTTTAGCTTGCTGCCAAATTTTACCGGCAACGTGATCTTCCCTTTCGGCTTGCTCCTTCCTGGGTTGATCCCTTGAAAAGTGCCAGTCTCTTCGAGCTCGCTGTCAGGGATCTGAAGCTTCTTGAGCACTGCAAAGGAGATCAGGTTTAAGTCGGCCCCGCTGTCAACCAACATCTTAGTGACCTTGAGGTTGCGGATAGTTGGTGAGACCAACATCGGCAAGCACCCGACCGCAGTTATGCGATCAGGGTGGTCCTCAATATCAAAGATGATGGGCGTGCCGGACCACTTCAGAGGCCTGCGCGACTCTACGGATGGTTCTGCGTTCGATCCGAACGCCGAGGTCTTCCCCACCACTCGCCATGGGCTTTCCGTGGTGGTGGGTTTGACGCGACGGCTGGTGGGCTGCGCGACGAAGCTTTCTTCTTCGGTGGCATGTTGACGAAGATGATGAAGATTGTTGCTCGTGTGAACGCCGGATCAGGTCCACACAGCCTCGACGCCCCCCTACCTGGCGCGCCAAAGATGTTTGGGAGGCTGATCGTACCCACGAACACCTATGGGACCGAGTCCCTTGTGGTTCGGTGGGGGGCGGAGATTGCACGAAGAGCAGATCGAGGCGATGCACACGAGCAGTTTACCCAGCTTCGGAGCTCTCCGGACAGATAATACTCCTACTGCTGCTTGGTTGTGTCAGGACCCCGATCCTAAGTCACACCGATCTAGCATGTAACACATCATATCACTTTGCGGCCTCACGCACGGTATTCCCACGGGTGTCGCCTTACCATGGCCCGGGACCGCTTATGTCTTTTGGCTCACGATATGATAGTGTCGCTAGCATCCATATGACGAAGAACCCGGCCGACATGGCTAGTCGTGAACCCAAAGCGGCGCTAACTTATGGGGACAGGCATACATGAATCACATCGAACATGTCGGTCATCAACGTATGTATTCGGGCTGTAGCACTGGCTAACAGGACTCGTATCCCGGCTGTAGCAGGCTAGGCAGGACTCAATAACACCGCGTGACATTTCCCCAAGGGACAGACATAGAACGAAGTGAGACACATGCCGCCAGATCAAGTGTCCAAGCAGTAGTGCTGGGCTAGCAGGACTCGTGAACCGGCTGTAGCGGACTACTATCGCCGAAGCATGAGACTACATTTCCCCATATGAGAGGCTGCCAAGGATAAACAACTAGTTTGTCGGATCCCACACATACCAAGCATTTCAAACATACACACAATATGCTCAATATGTGTAGATACAACATGGCATCACAACATAACTCTACGACTCAAAATATTATTCATTAGGCTCCGGAGAGCGAGATATTACAAACATGGGTCTCATGACCCAACACTCAGAGCATTCAAGTCAAAGCACAAACGGAAGCTAAACATGTCTGAGTACAGACAACTATAAATGAAGAAGGCTGAGAAGCCCGACTATCTACCAGATCCTGCCGAGGGCACAAGATCGTAGCTGAGGTAACAAGCTAAACGTCGAAGTCCAAGCGGAACTACTAGTGAGACTGACGTCTCTCTGCAAAACATAAAATAAGCAAACGTGAGTACAATGGTACTCAGCAAGACTTACATCAGAACTAACTACATATGCATCATTATCAAAAAGGGGGGTGGTGGAGTTTGACTGCAGCAAGCCAGCTTTGACTCGGTGGCTATCCTGTACTACGACCGCAAGTAACTCTTTTGAGGTGGCGCACACGAGTCCACATATTCACCATATCAATACACCACTATGGACCCGCTCCCGTCTCCCCACGAGAACGCCATCCATAGCACTCACGCTTATCTTGCGCATTTTAGAGTATCCACTTTCACTTGTCTATGAACTGATATAGGCAACCCAGAGGTCCTTTACCGTGGACACGGCTATTCGAATAGATCATATTAAACCCTGCAGGGGTGTACTTCTTCACACACGCTCTCACCACTTACCGCCGTTTACACGACATGTACTCGGCAACCTTCAAGCGGAAGCCCAACGTGGGTGTCGGCCACGGCCTACCTAAACACTCAAATCCCTAGTCCAGGTTTATCGCCTATTCGGGTTCCATCCGCAGGAGTCCGCCGAGGTTTCCCATACAGCCCCGAACGATGTGTGCAGGGTTCCCGAGATACCAAACGGGCACTCGGTACATCAACACGGTGCCTACCGCAACACAACCCACCCCTAAGGTCAGCGTATATATGCCCCAAAGATGCTACAAACACCGTAAACTACTTGCAACTCCCTGACCGAGGACAAGGGTGGTCAAGAAGCCGAGAGGGTCCATTGGTTTGGGCCCAATGCGTGGTAGTAATCTGTATCATGGATCACAAACACAGAACTCAGTTCTCGAGGACGGCTGCAATGAGACAACCCACCATGTACTCCTACATGGCCTCTCACCGCTACCTTTACCAAATCGTGTTCACACACTTAGCTCACACACAATAGGACATGTTCATATTAATTCCAATTCATTCCCGATGAATCAGACCCGACTCAACTCTAAGCAGTAGCAGGCATGACAAACAAGCATAAATGAGTAGGCACAACATGGGCTCAAACAACTCCTACTCATGCTAGTGGGTTTCATCTAATTCTTGTGGAATGACAGTCATGCAAGAGGATCAAGGGGTTCAGCTACCGCAGCAAGTAACACATGAGTCGTTGTTGTCCTAATGCAATAAAATAGAGCAGGAGCGAGAGAGTGGGATTATATCGAAATGAGCAAGGGGGTTTTGCTTGCCTGGCACTTCTGAAGATAATATAGTTCTTCATCGGTGTCATCGAATTCATCGTCAGTACGTCGTCTACCGAGAGGGGGCAATTACCGGCAAACAAGAGAGAGAACACAATCAATGCAATGCACATATATGATGCATGATCATGTTAAGGTACTGAATTCACCTAATGCAATAATAAACTGTTAGTTGGAGGAATTCAAACAAGGTTGAATTCCAACTCAAAATGCTATTTCATAAGTTACCCTAATCATGATTCATCCTATTCAGTGATGTTAACTTGTTCAAACATGCATGATCATGGCATAAACAGATTCTTCATATTTTTCTGATCATTTTTCATATATAAATTTTTTCCATCCGAGTTACGGTTGAATTTATATGATTTTTAGAAGTTTAGGACATTTTCTGAAATTTACTGAATTAAATTAAATCTGGAAACCTAATTATGGCGTCACCGACGTCAATGTGACGTCAGCGTCAACTGGTCGCTGTCCAGGTCAAACTGACGCTGGGACCCACGTGTCGTTGTCCTAGTTAATTAACAGAGGCTGTTAGTGCTAATTTTGTCCTAACTAAAATGTCAGTGAGGCACGGGCCCACATGTAAGTGACTCCGGGGAAGTCAACTAGGCCAAACCCCGGTCAGGGCAAGCATCGCCACTGGCGGCTTGACGCCGGGCGACGTCGAACGCGGCGGCGCCGCGGGTTGCTCCTCCGTGGCTAAAGGTGCGGCGGAGGGCACCGTGGGGAGCCTTGATCCCGCGCATCTAGGGGACCAACGGGAGGTGGGGCGGCCGGAATCTCGCCGGCCGAGCTTTGGCGGCCGCCGAGCTCGGGTAAGTGCGGGTTGGCGCTAGGGGCACAGAGGGCGGAAGGGTGGGTGCTACGGACTCCTACGGCACGGTGAGGGCGATGGCGTGCTCGAATCGAGCCATCGTGGCTGTGGCCACGCCGGGCGACGTCTTGATGGCGGGCGGCGGTTTCGGCCACGGGGTGGTAGTTAGAGGGAGGAATGGGCCGGAGAAGAGGGGATCGACTCGGGAGCTCACCGTGGTTGCGAGGAGGCCGCCGGTGAGCTCGGGTGGGCACCGGAGCCGGCTAATTGGCGACGGCGACGGGCGGTCGAAAAAGGGGAATGAGGGGGCGGCTCGGGGTGCTCCGGCGTCGGGGTTTGGTGAGGAGGAGGAGAGGGCTAGGCGGAGGCCATGGACACGTCGGCGAGGCGAGGGAGGGCAGTGGCGCGGGCAGCAGCGAGCGGGCGGCGACGGTGGCGCTGCGGTTGCGTGAGGGAGAGAGAGCAGAGGAAGGGGAGGTTCGGGAGAGAGAGAGAGGGTCGAGGCGGCGTGGCAGCGCGAGAGGCGCCCAGAGGCGCCGGAGTGAAGCAGGCAGGAGCTGCTGCGTGGCTTGCTGGCGAGCGTCTGTGGCCGTCGGCACGCGCCTGCCCCCTCCCGGCAGAGGAGGAAGGCGACAGGGAGGAGGCGGTGGTGGGCTGGGCCAACCGGGCCGGCCAGCAGGGGGGGGGGAGAAGGAGGGTGGGCCGGCTGGGCGCCAGGTAGGTTTGGGCCGGGTGGGCTGCACGGTAAGGTTTCCTCTCTCTCTCTTTATTATTGTTTCTGTTTTCTATATTCTGACATGTGTTTTGATTTATTTAAAATACCAAACTAATTTATTTAATTATGCCAATTTTTGCAGGAGCTTACTATATTATTCCAGAGCTCCCCAACAAAAGGGCACAGTTTTGGACAATATTATATATATATAATAATATATATCCAAGGCAAATATTTAATGTATTAATTCCAAATGCCCAAAATAAATACTTATGGGATCCTAAAAATATTGGTTAGGTTGTTATCTCTGCCCAATATTTTCAGAGGGCCACATGAGCATTTTCTTGGACCTTTTTGGAGCGATTTTTATTTAGGTCATTTCCAAAATGATTCTGAGGGTTTCACAAATCCCCATTTCAATTTTCATGGAAATTAACATGATGACATGAATGCCTTAATGCAACTAATGTCAAGCAATTCTAGGGATGTGACAACTCACCCCCACTAAATAAGAATCTCGCCCCGAGATTCAAGACGTGAGGTAAGAGGAAAAGGGAGGTCACAAACTATTACAATTCCCATGATCCAATTGCCTTCCTCGAAGATGTTGGTTCACTCCATCTTCTTGATCTTGACGTCTTCGAGATCTTCACCCGACTCGACAACAGAAAGAAGGGGAAACCCTACATGATTCGATCTTAATGAAGATCAGGTAAACATGATCAACTCACGGACTGAGACGGTGTCACATCTCGAGTTGAGACACAAAATGCATCGAGGGGGATGGAAGAACAACAACGAAGTTTGATTAGTGGCAACAATTCCACGCTTTAGGAAGATGATGGATGGTGGCAAGGTGGAGAGAAAATATTTGCCATGATTCAATAGCGGGGCACCTCGAAAAGGTGACGCAAGAACTATTCCCTTAAGTGGCAAAAAGAATTACTTGTGATCCATAGATCATTGGAACTCCTTATGCCAGCCAAAGGCAATTCACAACGATCGTTTGATGGAGTGCAAAGGAGTAGTACACCCGGACTAGAATGGATGATGTGGACTACCTTGTTGAAGACAACGCAATGGATGATTTGCTTATCATCGAAGGTGGGGGGGGGGAGAACCCATGGTAAATTCACTTTGAAGATAACCCTGGACAAGAATTGCTAAGAAGACCGTCTATAGCGAGATAACACAAGGACGGTGCAAGCTGGGAACGAAATGCAACTGTTCGAATGTTCCAACCATCATATCTGCCTGAGATTCAGATCTGGTTGGTGTTAGGATATTTCAGACTTATCATGTCTGAACAGGAAAAGTTGCAACATAAATCGACGAGAAGACGTTGCGAGATTCTCGGGATATGAACTGCGATAGCAAGCTCCAAGACATGAGCTGGTTTTGCTACAAACATGTGAACACACTGTCCTAGACAAGCATGACCACATGGTAGTCTTATAATAAAACACTACCGAGTTCGGGTGGGGAGCCATCATCGGGGGTATCGAAGTCTTTACACAAGTCCATGGATTAGATCCCAAGCATAGACTCCTTTTCCTTGATCAAGTCAATCAGTGGCTTAGTGTGCTATGGAATCCATATGGAATGAAGATGATCAGTCTATCAGACCATAGAATACTTCGCACGTGCATGACTGACTTGGGATGATTCCAAAGGAACAAAACAATCCTTGCTCAAATTCATGGCGGCAGCTTACCCCTAAGGCACATGAATTAGAGGAAGTCACTACTTTCATCCAAACATATGCTTCATGAACGAAACACGAAGAAATGCTTACGCAAGTTTCCAACACTAGGTTGATGCTCAACATGACTCATGGGGGAGACAAAATGCTACTGATGGGCTCAAAAAGAACTCATCGGAATTTCCATATCATCGACTTCCACCATCATGTGAACACGTTGATAGCATTGGTTAGACCAAAGATGTAATGGTGTATGCTCGAAGGATCAACCACGAGTAAGACAACATTACGAATATCGTTGGTTCTGATTTGACTTGACAATGGCCCATACTCAAGTCAAAGAATTGGTAGGACAATAGATCCAGCAACTGATCACAAGGACCAATCGATGAAGATATCATCCTTCTTCAACACACACTACACAAGAATATCCCTTTGGGTCGAACTAGTTAGGCAAGCTTTTATCTTCCAACTCTCCAAGTTATTGTCTAGCTTAACCAACTAGCCCAGGGATATCCAACACAGATTCTTGGAGAAGGGGTGGTTCACAAGAAACCAACTTGATCGCGAGCTCAACATAACAGTCAGGAAAACAACCCGGTAACACTTCCAAGAAGATATCTGGAAAGTCACGAACCACCGTATATTACTAAGCTCGAGAACAATCTTGCTTTTCAGGGCAAGACGAAATGATCAAATGAGTGAGGACTCGACACAATCCTAACTCATCAATCGAAGTGTGCACCAGAAATAAGGACTAGGTAGCACGATCAATCTTAGGATGATGGTTTAATAACCAACATGCCAAGAATGAGGATAATGTCCATTAGTTGCCAAGCAACAAGTTGCTCGGAGTATTGATTTCACACATCACAACTCACTTGTCGGCATTCCGGTTACAGTAACACGGGACCGAGGAATGAATGATGATGGTGAGAAGTATCACTGCATCAAGAATTCCTAGGAGGTTGTGCAATTCCCATGACATTCTTGACACAAGATGGCAATACTTCAGGGTAGAACAGAATCAGAAGCTGAATTGGCATTTTGACCTGCGGGATACAACTACTTTGACCCAATCCTAGAAATGGATGGGGTACTGGAGTTTGTTTCTCCTAGTCATTCCGGAATAGAATGGCTTGACGGACCACAAGGATAAAATGCATCGATGAACACAAATGCACACATACCCTTGGCTATCAATTGATAGATGAAGGTCAGAAAGCATCTAAGAGAACGACTCAAAGGAACATATAATTTTTCGAGTTATGGAGGCATGGATTAGTATGTCGAGCAAGCTCAACATTTCTTCCGGATAACCCATGCAGAAAGGTAGAACTGGCAGATTCACAATTATGAATGGAGAACTCCTCAAGAGCACTCTTGTTGTGATCTTTTGGTTCAAAAAGAACTTCTTCTATAATTAGCTCATGGTATTTGGAAGAAGGAGAATACCACGGACTTCGAGGACTATCGCAAGGTTACTAATATCCTAAGGGCACTAGCAATTACTAACAACATGAGGTAGGATGAATCTCGGGTTCAGCAACCCAGGAGTAGAATACCTGCTACTAAATGGCATCACGGGATGCTTTCGAAAATGATGGCCAGAATCATCACACTGGGGATACAAAAGCATTGTTAAATGGCTAGGTGACTTCCCAAACACCTAGGGTCATAATAGTAGTTCCAACATATATGTCAAGGCAATAAATTACCCCAACGCACCGGTTAGTGTGCTTATTCTGACCAAAGAGGACATCGGGAACAGAAAGAAAGGATTTGCAAATGCATCAGACTATTTAGAGACCTGGGATGACTCGGACAGCATAACGGCTGTAATTGCTCAAAAGATTTGAGACATCATGCAAAAATGGTGGCATAACCACTCAACAGCCTCATAACAGGATTCTGAGATCAGCAGTTATCATACAGGAGTAGTAGGAACTGAATTGGGGATTAAAACCAACAATCTTAAAGGTCTATGGATTAGCAACACGTCATCCTAATAGATAGAAGAGAAGCCTAGTTCTTAAACCCCGTAGAAGAGAAGAGGATGACTCAGATCAGAAGGTCATGAGGTATAAGGAGTAAAAAGAGCCTTACGTTCCCTTCCACAATCAATTCCCTTACATAACTAAAGCATTTCTAGACACAACTTCGACCAGTTTGGCTTGGTAATCCTACAGGCAGTCAGGCTCTGATACCAACGCTGTCAGGACCCCGATCCTAAGTCACACCGATCTAGCATGTAACACATCATATCACTTTGCGGCCTCACGCACGGTATTCCCACGGTGTCGCCTTACCATGGCCCGGGACCGTTTGCGTCTTTTGGCTCACGATATGATAGTGTCGCTAGCATCCATATGACGAAGAACCGGGCCGACATGGCTAGTCGTGAACCCAAAGCGGCGCTAACTTATGGGGACAGCATACATGAATCACATCGAACATGTCGGTCATCAACGATGTATTCGGGCTGTAGCACTGGCTAACAGGACTCCAGTATCCCGGCTGTAGCAGGCTAGGCAGGACTCGAATAACACCGCGTGACATTTCCCCAAAGGGATGATATAGGAACGAAGTGAGACACATGCCGCCGATCAAGTGTCCAAGCAGTAGTCTTTGGGCTAGCAGGACTCGTGAACCGGGCTGTAGCGGACTACTATCGCTCGAAGCACGAGACTACATTTCCCCATATGAGAGGCTGCCAAGGATAAACAACTAGTTTGTCGGATCCCACATACCAAGCATTTCAAACATACACACAATATGCTCAATATGTGTAGATACAACATGGCATCACAACATAACTCTACGACTCAAAATATTATTCATTAGGCTCCGAGAGCGAGATATTACAAACATGGGTCTCATGACCCAACACTCGAAAGCATTCAAGTCAAAGCACAAGCGGAAGCTAAACATGTGCGAGTACGCACAACTATAAATGAAGAAGGCTGAGAAGCCCGACTATCTACCAGATCTGCCGAGGCACAAGATCGTAGCTGAGGTAACAAGCTAAGCGTCAAGTCCAAGCGGAACTACTAGTGAGACCGACGTCTCTCTGCAAAACATAAAATAAGCAAACGTGAGTACAATGGTACTCAGCAAGACTTACATCAGAACTAACTACATATGCATCATTATCAAAAAGGGGGGTGGTGGAGTTTGACTGCAGCAAGCCAGCTTTGACTCGGTGGCTATCCTGTACTACGACCGCAAGTAACTCTTTTGAGGTGGCGCACACGAGTCCACATATTCACCATATCAATACACCACTATGGACCCGCTCCCGTCTCCCCACGAGAACGCCATCCATAGCACTCACGCTTATCTTGCGCATTTTAGAGTATCCACTTTCACTTGTCTATGAACTGATATAGGCAACCCAGAGGTCCTTTACCGTGGACACGGCTATTCGAATAGATCATATTAAACCCTGCAGGGGTGTACTTCTTCACACACGCTCACCACTTACCGCCGTTTACACGACATGTACTCGGCAACCTTCAGCGGAAGCCCAACGTGGGTGTCGGCCACGGCCTACCTAAACACTCAAATCCCTAGTCCAGGTTTATCGCCTATTGGGTTCCATCCGCAGGAGTCCGCCGAGGTTTCCCATACAGCCCCGAACGATGTGTGCAGGGTTCCCGAGATACCAAACGGGCACTCGATACACGGGCCACGGTGCCTACCGCAACACAACCCACCCCTAAGGTCAGCGTTGCGTGGCCCCAAACATGCTACAAACACGAAACTACTTGCAACTCCGGACTGAGGACAAGGGTGGTCAAGAAGCCGAGAGGGTCCATTGGTTTGGGCCCAATGCGTGGTAGTAAGCTGTATCATGGATCACAAACACAGAACTCAGTTCTCGAGGACGGCTGCAATGAGACAACCCACCATGTACTCCTACATGGCCTCTCACCGCTACCTTTACCAAATCGTGTTCACACACTTAGCTCACACACAATAGGACATGTTCATAACAATTCCAATTCATTCCCGATGAATCAGACCCGACTCAACTCTAAGCAGTAGCAGGCATGACAAACAAGCATAAATGAGTAGGCACAACATGGGCTCAAACAACTCCTACTCATGCTAGTGGGTTTCATCTAATTACTGTGGAATGACAGGTCATGCAGAGGATCAAGGGGTTCAGCTACCGCAGCAAGTAACACATGAGTCGTTGTTGTCCTAATGCAATAAAATAGAGCAGGAGCGAGAGAGTGGGATTATATCGGAATGAACAAGGGGGGTTTTGCTTGCCTGGCACTTCTGAAGATAATATAGTTCTTCATCGGTGTCATCGAATTCATCGTCAGTACGTCGTCTACCGAGAGGGGGCAGTTACCGGCCAACAAGAGAGAGCACAATCAATGCAATGCACATATATGATGCATGATCATGTTAAGGTACTGAATTCACCTAATGCAATAATAAACCAAGTTAGTTGGAGTGGAATTCAAACAAGGTTGAATTCCAACTCAAAATGCTATTTCATAAGTTACCCTAATCATGATTCATCCTATTCAGTGATGTTAACTTGTTCAAACATGCATGATCATGGCATAAACAGATTCTTCATATTTTTCTGATCATTTTTCATATATAAATTATTTCCATCCGAGTTACGGTTGAATTTATATGATTTTTAGAAGTTTAGGACATTTTCTGAAATTTACTGAATTAAATTAAATCTGGAAACCTAATTATGGCGTCAGCCTGACGTCAATGTGACGTCAGCGGTCAACTGGGTCGCTGTCCAGGTCAAACCTGACGCTGGGACCCACGTGTCAGTGTCCTAGTTAATTAACAGAGGCTGTTAGTGCTAATTTTGTCCTAACTAAAATGTCAGTGAGGCACGGGCCCACATGTAAGTGACTCCGGGGAAGTCAACTAGGCCAAACCCCGGGTCAAAAGGGGCATCGCCACCGGCGGCTTGACGCCGGCGACGTCGAACGCGGCGGAGCGCCGCGGGGTTGCTCCTCCGGTGGCTAAAGGTGCGGCGGAGGGCACCAGGGGGGAGCCCTTGATCCCGCGCATCTAGGGGGACCAACGGGAGGTGTGGGGGCGGCCGGAATCTCGCCGGCGTCGAGCTTTGGCGGCGGCCGGAGCTCGGTAAGTCTTGGGTTGGCGCTTAGGGGCCTGATGGGCGGAAGGGTGGGTGCTACGGACTCCCACGAATGCGGTGAGGCGATGGCGTGCTCGGAATCGAGCCATCGTGGCTGTGGCCACGCCGGCGACGTGCAGTGGCGGCGGCGGGTTTCGGTCACGGGGGGGGGTGGTAGTTAGAGGGGAGGAATGGGTCGGAGAAGAGGGGGGATCGACTCGGGAGCTCACCGTGGTTGCGAGGAGGCCGTCGGTGAGCTCGGGTGGGCACCGGAGCCGGCTAATTTGGCGACGGCGACCGGCGGTCCGAAAAATGGTGGGGCGGCGCCTCGGGGTGCTCGGCGTCGGGGGTTTGGTGAGGAGGAGGAGAGGGCTAGGCGGAGGCCATGGACACGTCGGCGAGGCGAGGAGGGCTGGTGGTGGCAGCAGCGGCGGCGGCGACGGTGGCGCCTTCGGTTGCGTGAGGGAGAGAGAGAAGGAAGGGGAGGGTGGGGGAGAGTGAGAGAGGGTCGAGGGGGCGTGCGTGCACGCGTGGAGGCGCCCAGGCGCCGGAGTGAAGCAGGCAGGAGCTGCTGCGTGGCAGCTTGTGAGCGTCAGCGGCGCGTGTCGGCACACGCCTGCCCCTCTGGCGAGAGGAGGAAGGCGACAGGAGGAGGCGGTGGTGGGCTGGGCCAACCGGGCGGCCAGCAGGGGGGAGAAGGAGGGTGGGCGGCTGGGCGCCAGGTAGGTTTGGGCCGGGTGGGCTGCACGGTAAGGTTTCCTCTCTCTCTCTTTATTATTGTTTCTATTTTCTATATTCTGACATGTGTTTTGATTTATTTAAAATACCAAACTAATTTATTTAATTATGCCAATTTTGCAGGAGCTTACTATATTATTCGAGCTCCCCAACAAAAGGGCACAGTTTTGGACAATATTATATATATATAATAATATATATCCAAGGCAAATATTTAATGTATTAATTCCAAATGCCCAAAATAAATACTTATGGGATCCTAAAATATTGGTTAGGTTGTTATCTCTGCCCAATATTTTCAGAGGGCCACATGAGCATTTTCTTGGACCTTTTGGAGCGATTTTATTTAGGTCATTTCCAAAATGATTACGAGGGTTTCACAAATCTTTCTACGTTGCACTTGGTACAGCTACTTTGTATAGTGTATTCTACCTAACTCTGACGGCAAGGGACAAAAGCAATAAATGCCCGTCCATGTCGCCTAAACAGTGCGGAAAGGGACCGTCAGGGGCGCCACCGCTTGCCACGATGGCACCCCTGTCAGCGCCGCTTACCGCTGCTCTCCGCTGGCTGCACAGCCTCTTGACACGCACGCCTGGAATGGCCCCATGGCGACACGTTGGTGGATGAGCTGGAGTGGAGATGAAGAGAGGTTTCCTGCAGCGGCAAGCGCCTTGCCGCGGCTGAATCCTTGTCGCGCTCGGAAGCTTGTCGCTCATCGAGCCTTCCCGGCAAGCTCCTCTTGCCGGGGTCTTGTCTTCTGCGTGCCTTGAGTGGCCTTCCCGGCAAGCTCCTCTTGCCGGGGCCTTGTCTCCTTGACTTGAATACTTTGTTCTTGAATGGCTCCAAAGGAACCACGGAGGACCTTGGCGGTCACTAGGCAAGCCTTGCCGCGGGGTGCTGCAACTGCCCGTGCACGAGTTCGGGATACTAGGGTACCCCTACTCTAGTATACCGGCAGAGCCCCAGAACTGGGCCACACACGGCGCCGAGCTCTGTTGGGCCAGGCCCAAAACAGTGCACGGGCACGCGTGGCCTAGATCACGCCGTTACTCGCTCCGGACCCACCACGTCCCCCACGAACAGCACGCGCCGATCGTGGCGTCGTGGGAGAGATCGTGGGGGCTTTCTTTAATTGGAAAAGCGGAGCGTCCGCCCCCTCTCCCTCCCTATAAACAGGGGAAACAGGGGCAGGTCGCCCACCTCGCCATTTGCTATCCCATCTCGAAAACCATCGCCGCTCCCCCCTTCTTCTCAAGTATGAAGAGAGCGACGCTCCGCCCCCCATCGCCACCAGCTCCATCAGCGCCTTGGTCTCCTCCACCACCTCCGCCATGGCTCAAAGCCGACAAGGGAAAGGCGTGAAGTCGGCGGCGCAGCGGCTCATGGGCGGCGCTGCGAAAGGCGGGCCACCTTCGACCCCAGCTCGGCGCAAAGGGCTGAGGAGGCTACTACCTCTTCAGTCGGCGGAAGCAGGCGCATCCGCGCACAAGGGTAATCTCTGCCGCCGCATCGAGTTGGTTCACGTCAGTACCCCTTCTTGGCGCTCTTCTTCTATTGCGGGCACTGCCCGCCTTTTCTAATTCTTTTGCGACATCATGAACACCTCACGGGCCGCCTCCTTGATTTCACCCCAATCTTGTCGACCATGGCGGTTTCGCACACCTTTGCGAAAACTTTGTCGGAATCCACCCAAGCGTAGCCCTCTTCGCCACTTCTTCATGCCCAGCGTCGAGAGAGAGAGCCACTTTCGGAGGATTGCTTGGATCTCTAGGATCGGCAAGAAAAAGCCTATCTGGAATGAGAGCTCCGCAGCAAGTGGGAGCAGTGGAGAGCCGATTGTTGTTGGATCATTGAGGAGAACCGCAGCCCTTCACTGCCCAGCGTAAACTCCCATAGTGTGCGGCAGCGATTGGAGCAACTTGGCGCGGAGGATGCTAGGTTGAAGATTGCTGTGACCGGATCTTGAGCCTCAGGCATGTCGGACTCACTGTAGGCGCCGTTGGCGCAGATTTCCTTCGCCGCCGAATCGCTCCCTTGCAGGAGAGGAGGAGGCCTGCTTGGGAGTTCAAAATGCAGCGGACATCATGAGGCTGCACCGGGCCTCAAGCTGGAATTTCACCGTCTTGGAGCTGGATGCGATCTCTGGAGCTGTTCAAGCACGACCCAGATCACCCTGAGTGGTTCATGTTGCCAAGGGGGGTCGTTCCTTTGTGCAACAACTCTTCGCTCGACCGCATCCGTGCAATGATGCCATTGTGTGATTCCCATGGGATCGTTCCAACAGCAAAGCCTGCCGATGGCGTCGTGCAGCAGTTCTTGACAACTGGAAGAAGTGCCGATCCATACAGCGAGCGAAGTGGCTCACCGCGACACCACCGACGCCGAGCTGCAGCGCGCGCCACCGAGCTGAAGGAGGCGGCGAAGCTGCTGCCGCTGGTGGTCGGGTTCACCGTGGAGGCGGAGGCAGCGGCGGCAAGCCTTGCCGACCCGAGGAGCTTGCGGCGTGGAGGAGCAGGCCGAGCCGAAGCTGAGCGAGCGAGCCTGCCGGGGCGCCTCCCCCACCTTGGTAGCTTGCCGTGGGAGGCCCACAGCTCCACCAAGAAAGCGCCTCCGCAAGATCGGGGAAGTGGCGGGCGGCGGGCGGGCCAACAGCCGTCGCGCGCGCGCGATCGCTCCACCGCGGCAAGCCTTGTTGCTGGGGCGCCTCGTCGCCCCACACAGCAGGGCGGGGCCTTCGGGACCACGGCCCCTGCACCCGCCAAGCGTCGAGGAGCCTACTCTTCCAGCTCGTCGTCGCCGGGCGGACGGATTCGACTTCTCCGCGCTCAGCTCGAGGAAGAAGAAGAGTAAGATCTTGTTGTTTGTTACTTGTAATTCTTTGATTTGCTGCTTTGTCTTGTGTCGACTTGCTTCATTCTGAACTCTTTTCTTTTCGGGCTGGCCCGAGAGGCGTCGAAGAGCCAAGACCCCGGTGGTCGTCATAGAAGACGATCCCCCTGTGGCAATAGGAGGCGCATCTGAGACCCCTTTGTCGGGCCCGGCAACCCTTCCTCAAAGCAGCCCCCAGCATAGCCCCCAGCGTAAGTATATGATTTATTTCTTACGGTTAGGCGTGCATGAGTGCTCCTTCTTTGCTGATATCTGACTTGTTGATTTGTGTAGGAAGCGAGCAGCCCGCCAAGAGTGCCACGAGGTCGTTCTGACATGCCATCTGCTTCCACTATGCTGCCAAGGTAAGATCCTCCGGCAAGGGAGTGCCCTCCGGCAAGGGAGGCTTCTCCGGCAAGGGACGGCTCTCCGACAAGGGATGGCGCCGTCGACCCTCCAGTGGCTGAGACTGAAGCTGCAGATCCCATCGCAGGTAATCCCTTTGACCGAAAATTTCCCTTGGGTTCTTTTTCTTCCAATTCTTCTTCTTCTGGACATTTTGCTTGACTTTTCTTTCTTTTCCTTGTTGTCGAGATCCATCCTTGTGAGCCAATGGGCCGAGGTCGCCGGCGAGGAGGGCCGCTTGTGGCAACATTGACGCCGCCGTCGCCGAGGTGGGACCTGGCGGCGGATGAGCCTGCCGTAGAAGAGGCCGCCAAGGCTGGCCTTGTGAAAACGGCGAGGGTCAGCGATCGTCTTGGCGACCACGAGGCCGCAGGAGCGGCAGGCGCTACACCGACCACCGATCCCTCCGCCGCTGCCGCGGCGCCGGGCTCGAGGAGCCCAGCCAGCGCCTACTTGAAGGCGGCGGCGGGGTCTTCATCAAGCTCCACAGGCGTCGAGCTCGGGGCACGGTCGAGGAGAAACCTTGACGAAGAGCTGCTTCGCCTCTGCTGGGTTGTCGTTGGTCGGCGCGCCAAGCAGCGGCGTGGCAATCTGAGGAGGAACAATCGCTGAAGAAGCTGCTTGTCGCTCTACGCGCCCGACAAGCCAAGTTGGAGTCGGGAAGCACTTGTCGAGGCGGGAGCGGACATGGAGAAAGCGCGAAGAGCTCGGGCGCCAACCAAAAGCTCTCGGGCGTAGCGAAGAGCGGGGCAACTTCTTTGAAGGCGCACAGCCTTCATTCGGAGAAGGCTGAGGTCGAGGAGCAGCAGCGGCTAGCGCCGCGAAGCTGTCTGCGCAAGAAGGTGGTGGCGCGGCGGAAGATCAACCTTGACAGCTATGAGGAAGATCTTGCGTGCGAGCAATCGATTGGCGGAGCTCTCAAGGAAGCAAAATCGCTGCCGCAGCTCTTGAGGCCGCCAAGAAAGAGTTGGAGGCGAGGGTGGCGCGGTTGGAGGCCACCCTCGGAAGAAGCGGCGAGGAGGTCGCGCCGCTGAAGCATGGCGAGAAGGGCGCCTACACTCTTGGCGAGTTGCAGGGCCGTCTCGCTGAGAGGATCAAAAACTCGGCGCTGCCAAGGACTCCAAGGCAGATCTTGAGCTGAAGCTGACCACCTTGATGGAGGCGGCTGGGCGGCGCCAAGGAGGCGGAAGCGGGTGCATTGGAGAAGATCAAGGCCAACGAGGAGCTTTGGCGAATGCCACGACCGCCCTAACACCTTCAAAGAGAGCGTGATGCCTTTGGACCGAGGGTCTTGTAAATACAGCCGCCGCCATCGACAAGGAGCTGATGGAGCTGGGGATGGTGGACCTCGGGTACTCCACCGACGAGCATCTCAACCCAGCGCCAAGCTCAGCCTGTTCTTCAAGGCGTGGTGGCGGCTCTCCAGTGACTCGGGAGGAGATCCCAAAGCAGCTGGCCGGCGAGTCGCGCCAAATCTGTCGAGGGCTCTTGAGAAAGTGTTGATGAAGGTGGCCTTCCGCAATCCAGGCGTTAACCGTAGCGTCCTCAAGTCCTTGCCGCCGATTGCGGCGTTGAAGCGCTCAAGGCCCTTGTCGCACCCATTGTGGACAGGGTGAGCGGGGTCAAGAGGGTTGATGGCGACCACGTAGACTAGGCCACCCGTTTTATCTTTCCCTTGCCGCTGCTGATCATGTTTAGGAGAACAATCTATTAGATCTGCGACAAGTTATTTTTGTAATATAACTCTATCTTAGGCAATGATTGCAATGTTATTTCCTTTACTTGATTCCTTCCTTTGTATGTTTGTGCCCTACGCTTTTAGGGAACTTGTCGGTATGAGCACCTTTGCATAGCGCTGAGTGCGAAACGTCGGCAGACTTCTTTGGCGGTGCCGCCTCCGACAAGCAACCTTATGCAACTAGTTGCAGCTCACTTAAGTTGTTGAGCGGACTCGAAACAAAGTAAAGCGCGACTAGCTACTGAGTTGGTTCCTCAGCGCACAGTTTTTCATCTGAGCACGGTCGTTCAAGGAAGATAACTTAAAATTTAAAACAGACTGCTCAAACTTTGGCAACTTAGCTTTTACGTCGTTTGCTTCCGGTAGAACAAAATTTCTTGAGCTACGCTTGGTCCACAACATTATCTTCTTCCCTTCCCCAGCAAACTTGTGGGCGAGGGAACCTTCTTTTCTTTGAGAATGAGAAAGAAGAGAACATAAAGATATGGAGCCCCGCGGCTCGTTATTGCTTACCGGAATAGGTGCTGCACAAATTGTCAGATAATACATGCAAAGTAAAAAAGAAAAAATGCACGAAATTGACAAGATGTGCGGAGCACATGAGCTTTACTGATGCACGGGGTCTGCGCCCGGCTTTGTACAAAGGATTACATGCAACATGGGCAAGACTTGTACAAAAGGTGGTTGCCGGAACAGGTTCCGGCAACCGCATATAGGTAAAACTTACGAAGATGCTCAATATTCAGGAGTTGCTCACGGAATGCCATCTTTGGTCTCAAAGCGGACAGCGCCGAGCCTAGTGACTTCGTCTCACCCGATAAGGGCCTTCCCACCGGCCTCAACTTGTTGGAATTCTTGGCGGACTGAGCGCAAAGAACAAGGTCGCCTTCCTCGAGACTTCGGCACTAACTGCGGCTATGGTAGCGGCGCAAAGCTTGCTGATAACGAGCAGCTCGTATAGCGGCTGAAGGCGGTCCTCCTCAAGGAGCAGCGCGTCATCTTATCGCAGCTGCTCTTGCTCGAACTCATCATAGCGAGCACTCGAGGTGACCGTATCACGAGTTCCGTGGGGAGAACTGCCTCTGCTCCATAGACTAGGCGAAAGGTGTCGGCGGTGGCTCGATTTGGCGTCGACCTGATCGACCAAGAACCACCGGCAGCTCCTCAATCCAGTTTCTTCCGCACTTATGCAGCACTGTCGAAAGTTCGGTCTTGAGTCCTCGCAGCACTTCAGCGTTTGCCCTCTCCGCTTGACCGTTGCTTCTCGGATGAGCAACAGAAGCAAAGCAGACCTTGGCGCCAAGATATTGGACGTACCGCATGAAGGTGCGGCTCGTGAATTGTGTGCCGTTGTCGGTGATGATTCTGTTAGGAATCCCAAAACGGCAAACAATCGACCTGAAGAACTTGCTGCTTGTTGTCTTGTCACCTTCCTCACTGCTTCCACTTCCGGCCACTCTGTGAACTTGTCGATTGCGACGTACAAGTACTCAAAGCCCCCGACTGCTCGGGGAAAGGGGCCGAGGATGTCGAGCCCCCAGACCGAAAATGGCCAGGATAAAGGGATCGTCTGGAGAGCTTGAGCTGGCTGGTGTGTCTGCTTGGAATGGAACTGGCACGCTTCACACTTGGTTACTTGTGCAGTTGCATCTTGGAGGAATGTCGGCGGAAGAATCCTTGGAAAGCTTTGCGGCAAGTGCTCTTCGCCAATGTGGTGACCACATATGCCTCCGTGTATCTCTGCCAACAACTTCATCCATCTTCCCGATGAATACACTTCAATTTCACACCGTTGAGTCTTCTTACATGCAGGATGTTGTCGACAAACTGGTACATACTTGACTGCCGGGCTACTCTTTCCGCTTCTTCTTGCTCTTGGGAAGTTCTCTGTCGAAGAAATGGGCGATCTGCTGTGCCCATGTTGGAGCTTGCGCCTCGACAACAAGGACTAAAGGCACATTTTGCGGCTGCGGGAACATCAGCTTCTCGGCAGAACCTGCGGCTCGGCGGAGCTTGATGTTCCCGACAAGCTGCGGAGCAAAACTTGTTGGGGCGTCCGCTTCAATGAAGCAAACACTAGGGCTTGTCGGGCGGACTGCTCCTCGGCATTATCTGTGTTGATCTTGGGGACCTTCTTGGCGGCGGCTTGAGGGGAGCTCTGCCGGAAAGTAGTCACGAAACCAACTTCCTCTTCTTGTTTTGTCCAGTTGATGGTGTTAGTAGGCCGTCAAAGTGCTCTTCTAGCTTCCTCACTTCATCAACATAAGCTTCCATCAACGGACTCTGATAATCCTTGTTCACTTGGCGGACAACAAGCTGTGAATCACCCCTGACAACGAGCTTCTTAATCCCAAGGTCCGCTGCGATCCTGAGACCGGCAAGCAAACCTTCATACTCTGCAGTATTGTTCGTTGCTTGCTCCTTGGGAAAGTGCATCTGGACCACGTACTTGAGGTGCTCTCCGGTGGGTGCGACAAGTTGCACGCCGGCACCGGCGCCTTGCAGCGAGAAGGCACCGTCAAAGTACATCAGCCACTCTTTGCTTGCTTCCTTGACGGGGATGCTCGTTTCTGGGATTTCTTCGTCCTGCGTTGGCGTCCATTCTGCTATGAACTCTGCCAATGCTCTGCTTTGGATAGTTGAAGTGCTTTCAAACTTGAGGCCAAAGCTTGCAGTTCGATGCCCACTCGACAATCCTGCTGTTGCTTACGGATTTTGCGGTATCCTCTTAAGCGGAAGCGGTGATGACTATGATCTCGTGTGCTTGGAAGTAATGGCGCAGCTTTCTCGAGGCCATGAGGAGGCGAAAAGCAACTTCGCACACAGTACCTTGACCTAGCCCCTGCGAAGGGCCGACAAAAGTAAACTGGGCGCTGCACCATCCTTTTCGCATCTTCTCATGCTCTGCGCAGATCCATCCTTGTCGGGACGAGCTTGTCGGCGAGCCCCACCTTGTCGCTGGATCGCTTTGCCATGGTTGCCAGCTCATCATCCGCCTCCCTCTCCGCTACTAACGCAGCACTAACCACTTGATTGGTTGCCGCTAAATATAGCAACAACTTCTCTTGCGGCTTAGGTGCGACAAATGCGGAGTGGAGAAAGGTATCTCTTCAAGTCTGCGGTGCAGCCTCCGCTTCGAGTCCATTTCATTGGACCGCCTTTTCAAAATTTTGAAAAATGGCAGGGCGCGCTCAGCGGACCTAGAAATAAACCTACTGAGAGCAGCAACGCAACCGGCAAGTCTTCGTACATCCTTGACGCGCTTGGGTGCTTCAATCTGCTCAATGGCCTTGATCTTGTCGGGATTGGCTTCTATTCCCCTACGAGACACGAAGAACCGAGAAGCTTGCGGAGGAACTCCAAACACGCACTTCTCGGGATTGAGCTTGAGATTGATCTTGCGCAGATTTGCAAAGGTTTCATCAAATCTTGAATCGAGTTGCCCTGTCTTTGCTCTTGACCACTATGTCATCCATGTAGGCTTCCACATTTACGTGTATTTGCGGCTCAAAAGCGTGATGGACTACTCTTGCAAATGTTGAACGGCATTCTTTAATCCGAAGGCATCCGTACAAAACAGTATGTGCCACATGGAGTGATGAATGCGGTTTCTCCTCATCCTCTTACGCCATGAAGATCGATGATATCTGAGTATGCATCAAGAAATGAAAGCAAATCACATCCAGCCGTGGAGTCAACAATCTAGTCGTCTGGCGGCAAAGGAAATGGGTCTTTGGGACAAGCTTTATTAACATCTGTGAAGTCGATACAAAGTCTCCATTTCCCATTTGCCTTGTGTACAACTACTGAGGATTGGCCAACCACGTGGGATGGAGCACTCCTCGACAAGACCTGCTGCTTCCAATTTCTTGATCTCTTCGCTATGAATTCTTGGCGCTCCTTTGCTGTTTCCTAACTTCTGCGTGGCGGGTTGCGCATGAGGACGAACAGCGAGATGGTGCTCAATTACTTTCACAGGAACACGGGGATGTCGGGCGGTTGCCATGCAAACACGTCGGCGTTCGCCTGAGAGAAAGCAACGGCGCTTTCCTATTTAGGGTCAAGCGTGGGCGATGGTGAAGGTACCACCGGTGCCGTCCTCCTTAGCGGACACCTTTTGGTCTCTGGAGCTGCCATCGTCTTCTTACACTTGCCGGTGGAGCTCGATGGTGCGTCCTCGATGGTAGCGCAGCACTCCGAGGAGGTGCGCTTGCCAGAGTGGGCATCAGAGCTCTTGCCGGACTTGGTCTTCTTCTTTCCCCCGGGAGCTTCGGCGGCAAGTGACTTGTTATCTGCAACGGCTGCTGCTTCCCGCTAGATCTTGTCGGCGCATATAAGAGCATCCTTCTTGTCGCCAGGGATAGAAATGACACTTATCGGGCCGGGCATCTTGAGCAAGTTGTATGCATAATGAGAGGCTGCCATGAACTTAGCTAGTGCTGGACGGCCAAGTATCCCATTGTAAGGCAATGGGAAATCAGCAACGTCAAACGTGACCCTCTCAGTCCTGAAGTTTAGCTCGCTGCCAAATGTTACCGGCAACGTGATTTTCCCCTTCGGCTTGCTCCTTCCCGGATTAATTTCTTGGAATGTGCCAGTCTCTTCGAGCTCGCTGTCAGGGATCTGAAGCTTCTAGAGCACTGCGGACGAGATCAGGTTTAAGCCGGCCCCGCCGTCAACTAGCATCTTGGTGACCTTGAGGTTGCGGATAGTTGGTGAGACCAACATCAGCAAGCACCGACCGCAGTTATGCGATCAGGGTGGTCCTCAATATCAAAGATGATAGGCGTCTTGGACCATTTCGAGGCTTGCGTGACTCTACGGATGGTTACTGCTGCATTAACTTCCGCATCCTTTGCTTGAGTTGGCGGTGTGAAGTATCGAGAGAGGCACCCGTCAGTCGCGAAGGACCTCCGTGGCTTTCTGAAATTCCTGCTCATCGGCTTCATCATCATCCATGTCTTCGTCGTCGTCGTCTTCATCTTCATCCATGTCGCGGCGGCGAGAAGTCTGTCTCCTTGCCGCTGCTTGGCCTTGCCGCGCCGTCCTCCCGGCGGGTCGCTTCTTGCTAACTCCTCGAGCACCTTCTGGGCCTTCTCCTTGTCGCGCGCTTCGTACTCAGCCTTCGTTGTTCAACAAGCTGCTCGACCTTCTTGCAGCTCTGGAGGTCATGGCCCTTAGTGCGGTGGATCTTGCGATCTTGCTTGTTGGAGCTGTCACCTTGTCGAAAACCACTACTGACTGGCGGTTGGCGCCCGCGGCAACCTCCTTGCCGGAGCTGCCAACCTTGGCTTTCTTGGCGTCGCCTCCGTTGTCGGACTACTCGACAACTAGGGCGTCCTTGCCTTTCTTCTTTCTGCTATTCCGTCGCCGGCTCTTCCTTGCCGGGGCAATCTCTTCACTATCAGATCCTGCTTCTGCATTCTCTCCTAGAAGTCTCCCTCCTTCCTCAGCGCGTGCACACTTGTCGGCCAGGGCATACAGCTCACTGACGTCCTTGACTTTGCACATCGCCATCTCTTCCCTCATCCCGCGGTTCCGCACGTTTTGATGAAATGCGCTGATCACCGCGGCAGGGTGGACATCTGGGATGTTGTAATGCACACGGCTGAATCTCTGGATGAACTTGCGCAGGGACTCTCCTTCCTTCTCGGCGAGCAGATGAAGGTCTCTTTCCTAGCCATGAGGCTTGTGGCCGCCTGTGAAGGCGCCGAAAAACTGATGGCATAGATCTGCCCAAGAGGATATGGAGCTGTCCGGCAAGTGCATGAGCCAAGATCTGACATTGGGCTTGAGCACCAGCGGGAAGTAGTTGGCGAGGATTTTGTCGTCTCGCCCCCCGGCAGCTTGCACCGCAATGGTGTAGATGCTGAGGAACTCCGACGGGTGCGTCCTGCCATCGTACTTCTCTGGCACGTCTGGCTTGAAATTTTTCTTGTCAGACCCTTTGGACTTGCCGCAGCTCACGAGTGAGCAGGGCAACCTACGCGTCTGACAAGTCACTGGTTCCCTGGCGCTTGCATGTCGACAGCGGGCCCAGCGCGCTGGTCAGATTGACGTCGCGCTTCTCTTCGGCGCTCGATGCGAGTTCGAGCATCTTCTTGTTGCCGTTCTTGAAGAACTTGGCGCTGGTCGCGACGAGCTCGTGGATCCGACGACGCGGTGGAGTCGCTGTCGAGGTGGATCCGACGAGTCGGCGATCTTGGCCTTCGGGGTGGAGAGTGCATGGTGGTTGCACCCCTGCAGGTCTCGTCGCCACCGGCTCGTGCCTTGTCGCCTTGCCGCGGCTGCGATGTGCTTGGTTGCCGCGGAGTGTCGCCGTTGGCAAAGCCGATGAGACTCTGGATGGTGGCCCTCCATTCGTCGGCCTTATGCGCTGTTGGAGGGTAGTCCGGGCGATTGAGCTCGCGCCAAAGCTTCGCTTGAGTGGTGGCGGCAATGGGGAGCGGTGCGAGGCGGGATATGCCGGACTTCTAAATACATTAGAAGGAGCAGTATCCCGTCGAGCGACCGTGCCCTGCTTCGCACCAGCTTGTTGGCGCGCGAGCTGCTCTTGGCGTCTCTGGATCCACCAGCTCGATCTTGGCCCAGCGAGCGTATGGCGCTGCGAGCACCATGGCGCTGTCGGTCTCGCGCCTCTGAGATGGGCGATGCGTATCCGGACGCCGAGTCTGCGCCGCCTTGTCCTTGGACTTGGCAGCGTCGTGGGCTCCCTCGGCGGCGCCCGTTCCTCGCCAGCGTCTTCCCCACCACTCATCAGCTCCGGTGGTGGTGGGTTTAGCAGCAGACGGCTCTGCTACCGCCGAAGCTTTCTTCTTGGTGGCATGTTGGTGAATGATGAAAATGTTGCTCGTGTGAATGCGGATCAGGTTCACACAGCCTCGGCGCACCACCTACAGCGCGCCAAAGATGTCGGGGAGGCTGATCGTAACCACGGACACCTATGGGACGGCGGACGAGTCCCTTTTGGTTGATGGTGGGGCGGAGATTGCACAAAAAGCAGATCGGCGAAGCACACGAGCAGTTACCCAGCCGGAGCTCTCGGAGAGATAATACTCTCTGCTGCTTGTGCGATTGTATTATGTTCTTGCTAGGGAGCACGAGAGAGCTACAAAACCTAGCTTTAGTGTGTGTAGTCTCGAATGAGTCGAACCCTTCTCGTTGCATGGGCCTCCTTTTATAGGCTCAAGGGGTCACCAACAAGTGGCAACGTCAGACAAGGGCAAAATGGGAAAATGAGCTGCGGTTGGTACAACTACTTTGTACAGTGTATTCTACCTAACTTTGACGGCAAGGGACAAAAGAAATAAATGCCCGTCCATGTCGCCTAAACAGTGCGGAAAAGGACCGTCAGGGGCGCCACCGCTTGCCACGATGGCACCCCTGTCAGCGCCGCTTACCGCTGCTCTCCGCTGGCTGCACAGCCTCTTGACACTGCGCTGGAATGGCCCCATGGCGACACATTGGTGGATGAGCTGGGCGGAGATGAAGAGGTTACTGCCGTGGCTGAATCCTTGTCGCTCGGAAGCTTGTCGCTCACGAGCCTTCCGGCAAGCTCCTCTTGCCGGGGTCTTGTCTTCTGCGTGCCTTGAGTGGCCTTCCCGGCAAGCTCCTCTTGCCGGGGCCTTGTCTCGTTGACTTGAATACTTTGTTCTTGAATGGCTCCAAAGGAACCACGGAGGACCTTGGCGGTCACTAGGCAAGCCTTGCCGCGGGGTGCTGCAACTGCCCGTGCGTGAGTTCGGGATACTAGGGTACCCTACTCTAGTACACCGGCAGAGCCCCCGAACTGGGCCACCTGCAGGCGCCGAGCTCTGTTGGGCCAGGCCCAAAAGCGATCTGCAGACACACGCAGCGGCCTAGATCACGCCGTTACTCGCTCCGGACCCACCACGTCCCCACGAACAACACGCGCCGATCGTGGCGTCGTGGGAGAGATCGTGGGGGCTTTCTTTAATGGAAAAGCGGGCGTCCGCCCCTCTCCCTCCTATAAGCAGGGGAAGCAGGGGCAGGTCGCCCACCTCGCCATTGCTGTCCCATCTAGAAAACCACCGCCGCTCCCCTTCTTCTCAAGTCTGAAGAAGCGATGCTCGCCCCCATCGCCACCAGCGCCATCAGCGCCGTCGGTCTCCTCCACCACCTCCGCCATGGCTCGAGCGCCGACAAGGGAAGGCGTGAAGTCGGCCGGCGCAGCGGCTCATGGCGCTTCTGCGAAAGAGCGGGCCACCTTGACCCCAGCTCGGCGCAAAGGAGGCTGAGGAGGCTACTACCTCTTACGGTCGATGGAAGCAGCAGGCGCATCGCGCGCGCGAGGTAATCTCTGCCGCCGCATCGAGTTGGTTCTGTCGGGTACCCCTTCTTGGCGCTCTTCTTCTATTGCGGGCTCTGCCGCCCTTTTCTAATTCTTTTGCGACATCATGAACACCTCACGGGGCCGCCTCCTTGATTTCACCCCAATGCTGTCGACCATGGCGGTTTCGCACATCTTTGCGAAAACTTTGTCGGAATCCACCAAGCGTAGCCCTCTTCGCCACTTCTTCATGCCCAGCGTCGAGAGAGGAGAGCCACTTGCGGAGGATTGCTTGGATCTCTAGGATTGGAAAGAAAGAAGCCTATCTGGAAGGAGAGCTCCGAGCAAGTGGGAGGAGTGGAGAGCCGATTGGTGTTGGATCATTGAGGAGAACCGCAGCCCTTCTGCCAGCGCCAAACTCCCATAGTCTTGGCGGCAGCGATTGGAGCAACTTGGCGCGGAGGATGCTAGGTTGAAGATTGATGTGACCGGATCTTGCGCCTCGGGCATGCGGACTCACTTGTGGCGCCGTTGGCGCAGATTTCCTCGCCGCGCGCATCTCTCCTTGCAGGAGAGGAGGAGGCCTGCTTGGGAGTTCAAAATCGGCGAGACATCATGAGGCTGCGCCGGGCCTCAACTGGAATTTCACCGTCTTGGAGCTGGATGCGATGCTCTTTGGAGCTGTTCAAGCACGACCAGATCACCACTGAGTGGTTCATGTTGCCAAGAAATTCGTTCCTTTGTGCAACAACTCTTCGCTCGACCGCATCCGTGCAATGATGCCTTTGTGTGATTCCCATGGGATCGTTCCAACAGCAAGAACCCGCCCGATGGCGTCGTGCAGCAGTTCTTGACAGCACTGGAAGAAGTGCCGATCCGCCCGACAAGCGAAGTGGCTCACCCGCGACACCACCGGCGCCGAGCTGCAGCGCGCCGCCACCAGTGGAGGCGGCGAAGCTGCTGCATTTGGTAAATTCGGGTTCACCGTGGAGGCGGAGGCAGCGAGGCGGCAAGCCTTGCCGACCGAGAGGAGCTTTCGGCGGCGGAGAAGCAGGCGAGAACTGAAGCTGAGCGAGCGAGCCTGCGGGCGCCTCCCCCACCTTGGGTAGCTTGCAGCGGGAGGAGCCCACAGCTCCACCAGAAAGCGCCTCCGCAAGACCGGGGAAGTGGCGAGGCGGCGGGCAGACCAACAGCCGTCGCGCCCGCAGCAGCGCTCCACCGTGGCAAGCTTTGTTGTTGCTTGGGGCGCCTCACGTCGCCACAACAGCGGGGCGGGGCCTTCGGGACCACGGCCCTGCACCCGCCAAGCGTCAGGAAGCCTACTCTTCCAGCTCGTCGCACCGGGCGGACGAATTCTACTTCTCGCGCTCAGCTCGAGGAAGAAGAAAGTAAGATCTTGTCATTTGTTACTTGTAATTCTTGATTTGCTACTTTGTCTTGTGTCGACTTGCTTCATTCTGAACTCTTTTCTTTTCAGGATCTTTGGCCCGAGAGGCGTCGAAAGAGCCAAGACCCGGTGGTCGTCATAGTAGACGATCCCCCTGTGGCAACAGGAGGCGCATCTGAGACCCCTTTGCCGGGCCCGGCAACCCTTCCTCAAAGCAGCCCCCAGCGTAAGTATATGATTTATTTCTTACGGTTAGGCGTGCATGAGTGCTCCTTCTTTGCTGATATCGACTTGTTGATTTGTGTAGGAAGCGAGCAGCCCGCCAAGAGTGCCACGAGGTCGTTCCTGACATGCCATCTGCTTCAACTACGCCGCCAAGGGAAGATCCTCCGGCAAGGGAGGCTTCTCCAACATGGGACGGCTCTCCGACAAGGGATGGCGCCGTTGACCCTCCAGTGGCTGAGACTGAAGCTGCAGATCCCATCGCAGGTAATCCCTTTGACCGAAAATTTCCCTTGGGTTCTTTTTCTTCCAATTCTTCTTCTTTTGGACATTTTGCTTGACTTTTCTTTCTTTTCCTTGTTGTCGAGATCCATCCGCCCTTGAGCCGATGGGACCGAGAGTCGCCCGCGAGGAGGGCGCCTTGCAGCAACATTGGCCAACGCCGCCGCCGAGGAGGGACACGGCGCGGACGAGCCTGCCGTAGAAGAGGCCGCCAAGGCTGGCCTTGTGAAACCAGCGAGGGTCCGCGATCGTCTTGGCGACCACGAGGCCGCATGGCGGCAGGCGCTACACGAGCGTCGATCCCTCCGCCGCTGCCGCAGCGCTAGGCTCGAGAGCCCCAGCCAGCGCCTACTTGAAGGCGGCGGCGGGGTCTTCATCAAGCTCCACAGGCGTCGAGCTCGGGGCACGGTCGAGGAGAAACCCCTACTGGCGCGCCAAAGATGTCGGGAGGCTGATCGTAACCCACGGACACCTATGGGACGGCGGACCGAGTCCCTTTTGGTTGATGGGGCGGAGGTGCCGAAGAAGAGCAGATCGGCGAAGCACACGAGCAGTTACCCAGCCGGAGCTCTCCGGAGATAATACTCCTACTACTGCTTATGCGATTGTATTATGTTCTTGCTAGGGAGCCTGAGAGCTACAAAACCTAGCTTGAGTGTGTGTAGTCTCGAATGAGTGAACCCCTTCTCGTTGCGCATGGGCCTCCTTTTATAGGCTCAAAGGGTCACCAACAGGTGTAGCGTAGACAAGGGCAAAATGGGAAAATGAGCTGCGGTTGGTACAGCTACTTTGTGCAGTGTATTCTACCTAACTCGGCGGCAAGGGACAAAAGCAATAAATGCCGTCCATGTCGCCTAAACAGTGTGGAAAGGGACCGTCGAGGCGCCACCGCTTGCCACGATGGCACCCCTGTCGGCGCCGCTTACCGCTGCTCTCGGTGGCTGCACAGACCTCTTGACACCTGCGCTGGAATGGCCCCATGGCGATACGTTGGTGGATGAGCTGGGCGGAGATGAAGAGAGGTTGCTGCTGGCGGCAAGCGCCTTGCATGCTGAATCCTTGTCGGCGCTCGGAAGCTTGTCGCTCTCCGAGCCTTCCGACAAGCTCCTCTTGCGGGGTCTTGCCTTCTGCGTGCCTTGAGTGGCCTTCCCGGCAAGCTCCTCTTGCCGGGGCCTTGTCTCCTTGACTTGAATACTTTGTTCTTGAATGGCTCCAAAGGAACCACGGAGGACCTTGGCGGTCACTAGGTAAGCCTTGCATGGGTCTTTGCAAGCTGCACATGCGTGCGAGTTCGGGATACTAGGGTACCCCTACTCTAGTACACCGACAGCTAGTTCAAACATTTTTACACTAGAGTTGAACTAGCTCTATAAGCTAGTTCAAATAATTTTACACTAGAGTTGAACTAGCTCTATAGCCTAGTACAAATAATTTTACACTAGAGTTGAACTAGCTCTATAAGCTAGTTCAAATAATTTTACACTACAGTTGAACTAGCTCTATAGCCTAGTACTAATAATATTACACTAGAGTTGAACTAGCTCTATAAGCTAGTTCAAATAATTTTACACTAGAGTTGAACTAGCTCTATAGCCTAGTACAAATAATTTTACACTAGAGTTGAACTAGCTCTATAAGCTTATACAAAAAAATTAGACTAGAGTTGAACTAGCTCTATAAGCTAGTTCAAATAATTTTACACTAGAGTTGAACTAGCTCTATAAGCTAGTTCAAATAAGTCTACAATAGAGTTGAACTAGCTCTATAGCCTAGTACAAATAATTTACAGTAGAGTCGTATTAGCTCTTACACTAGAGTTGAGCTAGCTCTATAAGCTAGTTAAAACAATTTTACCCTAGAGTTGAACTAGCTCTATAGCCTAGTACAAATAATTTTACACTAGAGTTGAACTAGCTCTATAAGCTAGATCAAATAATTTTACACTAGAGTTGAACTAGCTCTATAAGCTAGTTCAAATAATTTACACTAGAGTTGAACTAGCTCTATAGCCTAGCACAAATAATTTTACACTAGAGTTAAACTAGCTCTATAGCCTAGTTCAAATAATTTTACACTAGAGTTGAACTAGCTCTATAAGCTTGTACAAATAATTATACACTAGAGTTGACCTAGCTCTATAAGCTAGTTGAACTAGCTCTATAAGCTAGTTCAAACATTTTACACTAGAGTTGAACTAGCTCTATAAGCTAGTTCAAATAATTTACACTAGAGTTTAACTAGCTCTATATCCTAGGACAAATAATTTTAAACTAGAGTTGAACTAGCTCTATAAGCTTATACAAAAAAATTAGACTAGAGTTGAACTAGCTCTATAAGCTAGTTCAAATAATTTTACACTAGATTTGAACTAGCTCTATAAGCTAGTTCAAATAAGTCTACAATAGAGTTGAACTAGCTCTATAACCTAGTACAAATAATTTACAGTAGAGTCGTATTAGCTCTTACACTAGAGTTGAACTAGCTCTATAAGCTAGTTAAATTTTTTTTACCCTGTAGTTGAACTAGCTCTATAGCCTAGTACATATAGTTTTACACTAGATTTGAACTAGCTCTATAAGCTAGATCAAATAATTTTACACTAGAGTTGAACTAGCTCTATAAGCTAGTTCAAATAATTTTACACTAGAGTTGAACTAGCTCTATAGCCTAGCACAAATAATTTTACACTAGAGTTAAACTAGCTCTATAGCCTAGTTCAAATAATTTTACACTAGAGTTGAACTAGCTCTATAAGCTTGTACAAATAATTTTACACTAGAGTTGAACTAGCTCTATAAGCTAGTTGAACTAGCTCTATAAGCTAGTTCAAACATTTTACACTAGAGTTGAACTAGCTCTATAAGCTAGTTCAAATAATTTACACTAGAGTTTAACTAGCTCTATATCCTAGTACAAATAATTTTACACTAGAGTTGAACTAGCTCTATAAGCTAGTTCAAATAATTTTACACTACAGTTGAACTAGCTCTATAGCCTAGTACAAATAATTTTACACTAGAGTTGAACTAGCTCTATAAGCATACAAAAAAATTAGACTAGAGTTGAACTAGCTCTATAAGCTAGTTCAAATAATTTACACTAGAGTTGAACTAGCTCTATAAGCTAGTTCAAATAATTTTACACTAGAGTTGTACTAGCTCTACAAGCTAGTTCAAATAATTCTACACTTAAGTTGTACTAGCTCTATAAGCTAGTTCAAATAATTTTACACTAGAGTTGTACTAGCTCTATAAGCTAGTTCAGATAATTTTACACTGGAGTTGAACTAGCTCTATAGCCTAGTACAAATAATTTTACACTAGAGTTGAACTAGCTATATAAGCTAGTTCAAATAAGTTACAATAGAGTCTAACTAGCTCTATATCCTAGTACAAATAAATTTACAGTAGAGTCGTATTAGCTATTACACTAGAGTGGAACTAGCTCTATAAGCTAGTTAAAACAATTTTACCCTATAGTTGAACTAGCTCTATAGCCTAGTACAAATAATTTTACACTAGAGTTGACTAGCTCTATATGCTAGTTCAAATAAGTTTACAATAGAGTTGAACTAGCTCTATAGCCTAGTAGAGATAATTTTACAGTAGAGTCGTATTAACTCTTACACTAGAGTTGAACTAGCTCTATAAGCTAGTTAAAACAATTTTACCCTAGAGTTGAACTAGCTCTATAGCCTAGTACAAATAATTTTACACTAGAGTTGAACTAGCTCTATAAGCTAGTTCAAATAATTTTACAGTAGAGTTGAACTAGCTCTATAAGCTAGTTCAAATATTTTACACAAGAGTTGAACTAGCTATATAGCCTAGTACAAATAATTTTACACTAGAGTTGAACTCGCTCTGTAGTCTAGTACAAATAATTTTACACTAGAGTTAAACTCACTCTATAAGCTTGTACAAATAATTTTACACTAGAGTTGAACTCGCTCTGTAGTCTAGTACAAATAATTTTACACTAGATTTGAACTAGCTCTATAAGCTCTAGTTCAAATAATTTTATCTAGAGTTGAACTAGCTCTATAGCCTAGTACTAATAATTTTACACTAGAGTTAAACTAGCTCTATAGCCTAGTCCAAATAATTTTAAACTAGAGTTTAACTAGCTCTAGAAGCTAGTTCACATATTTTTACACTAGAGTTGAACTAGCTCTATAGCCTAGAAAAATAATTTTACACTAGAGTTGAACTAGATCTATAAGCTAGTTCAAATAATTTTACACTAGAGTTGAACTAGCTATATAGCCTAGTACAAATAATTTTACACTAGAGTTGAACTAGCTCTATAAACTTGTAAATATAATTTTACACTAGACTTTAACTAGCTCTATAAGCTAGGTCAAATAATTTTACACTAGAGTTGAACTAGCTCTATAGCCTAGTACAAATAATTTTACACTAGAGTTAAACTAGCTCTATAGCCTAGTTCAAAAAATTTTACACTAGAGTTGAACTAGCTCTATAAGCATGTACAAATAATTTTACACTAGAGTTGAACTAGCTCTATAAGCTAGTTGAACTAGCTCTATAAGCTAGTTCAAACATGTTTACACTAGAGTTGAACTAGCTCTATAAGCTAGTTCAAATAATTTTACACTAGAGTTGAACTAGCTCTATAGCCTAGTACAAATAATTTTACACTAGAGTTGAAATAGCTCTATAACCTTGTACAAATAATTTAGACTACAGTTGAACTAGCTCTATAGCCTAGTACTAATAATTTTACACTAGAGTTGAACTAGCTCTATAAGCTAGTTCAAATAATTTTACACTAGAGTTGAACTAGCTCTATAGCCTAGTACAAATAATTTTACACTAGAGTTGAACTAGCTCTATAAGCTTATACAAAAAAATTAGACTAGAGTTGAACTAGCTCTATAAGCTAGTTCAAATAATTTTACACTAGAGTTGAACTAGCTCTATAAGCTAGTTCAAATAAGTCTACAATAGAGTTGAACTAGCTCTATAGCCTAGTACAAATAATTTACAGTAGAGTCGTATTAGCTCTTACACTAGAGTTGAACTAGCTCTATAAGCTAGTTAAAACAATTTTACCCACAGAGTTGAACTAGCTCTATAGCCTAGTACAAATAATTTTACACTAGAGTTGAACTAGCTCTATAAGCTAGATCAAATAATTTTACACTAGAGTTGAACTAGCTCTATAAGCTAGTTCAAATACTTTTACACTAGAGTTGAACTAGCTCTATAGCCTGGTACAAATAATTTTACACTAGAGTTAAACTAGCTCTATAGCCTAGTTCAAATAATTTTACACTAGAGTTGAACTAGCTCTATAAGCTTGTACAAATAATTTTACACTAGAGTTAAACTAGCTCTATAAGCTAGTTGAACTAGCTCTATAAGCTAGTTGAACTAGCTCTATAAGCTAGTTCAAACATTTTTACACTAGAGTTGAACTAGCTCTATAAGCTAGTTCAAATAATTTTACACTAGAGTTGTACTAGCTCTACAGGCTAGTTCAAATAATTCTACACTTAAGTTGTACTAGCTCTATAAGCTAGTTCAAATAATTTTACACTAGAGTTGTACTAGCTCTATAAGCTAGTTCAAATAATTTTACACTAGAGTTGAACTAGCTCTATAGCCTAGTACAAATAATTTTACACTAGAGTTGAACTAGCTATATAAGCTAGTTCAAATAAGTTTACAACAGAGTTGAACTAGCTCTATATCCTAGTACAAATAATTTTACAGTAGAGTCGTATTAGCTATTACACTAGAGTGGAACTAGCTCTATAAGCTAGTTAAAACAATTTTACCCTATAGTTGAACTAGCTCTATAGCCTAGTACAAATAATTTTACACTAGAGTTGACTAGCTCTATATGCTAGTTGAAATAAGTTTACAATAGAGTTGAACTAGCTCTATATCCTAGTACAGATAATTTTACAGTAGAGTCGTATTAGCTCTTACACTAGAGTTGAACTAGCTCTATAAGCTAGTTAAAACAATTTTACCCTAGAGTTGAACTAGCTCTATAGCCTAGTACAAATAATTTTACACTAGAGTTGAACTAGCTCTATAAGCTAGTTAAAATATTTTTACACAAGAGTTGAACTAGCTATATAGCCTAGTACAAATAATTTTACACTAGAGTTGAACTCGCTCTGTAGTCTAGTACAAATAATTTTACTCTAGAGTTAAACTCGCTCTATAAGCTTGTACAAATAATTTTACACTAGAGTTGAACTCGCTCTGTAGTCTAGTACAAATAATTTTACACTAGATTTGAACTAGCTCTA
>JAHIAM010004760.1:0-58483 GCA_021605205.1 Aegilops longissima
GTTTATCGTGGTGTGCGAACCTTCTCTGCATCAGCCCCACTTGGCCTATGGCTGAAGACCTTTAATGTCGGTGAAGGTTGTGGGTGGCCGTCAAGCGAGTCTTGAGGCGCCATGGTTGACAAGATGGCCAAAGTCCTATGGCTCGAGGGCTCCTTTGTGGAGACAATAAAGGGGTGTGTCGGGTGGTTCTACATCACGAGCCACGCGACCCTGAATGGGTGGCGGCCCCAATTCAGATTTGGATTCCCCACGGCTCTCATCATGGAAAGAGCGGGCTGAAGTGGGGGATTGAGACGAGCTATCCGGACTCAAACATGCGTCCGAAACCTGGTGGACAAGAATCTCGGGCTTGTCGGCGTAATCAGGTGATGCTCATCGCGGATTCTCCCATACCAACAACGGACCTTCAATTTGTGGGAGTTCGATCCGGCACAGCACGAACCTTGAGCGGCTCTTGATACTACGTGCGAAGATGCGGAAAGTGCTGTTCAAAGTGCGAAGCCCCGCATCCGCTAACAAAGATCGCGGATACAGCTCCGGCGTCAAGCCGGCGAGGTAAGATTATTTTACCCCTACGGGACTCTCTTTTCATAGATTGACTCGTGGGATCTAAAACTCCCTATTCTTTGGCAGGGACTGGTGAAAGGCGTCCGGACAGATTAACTGTCCGGCTCCTTTGCCGAAGACCCCGGCGCCCAATTAGCAGGGGCTGCTGGCTCCGGCACCCATGTGGTGCGGAGAAAAAAACCAGAAGGAGGCCACGGGAACTCGAAGGAGCTCCGACACCATGTCTTGTCGATTCTGAGCGAGAATCTTCTCGGAAAGGCGAGGAGGAAGAAGAAGCTTCTCCCCAGTGAGAGAGAGAGAAAAAGGAAGGCCGCCCCAAGCGGGGAGGCGGAGGAATCAGAAGGAAGAACCCTTCCTCCGGACTTCTCCACCAGCGTCGATGGCGCGAGGAGGATTGGCCTACAAGGGCCAAGCCCTGGCAGATAAATAAGTGTCCGGATACCCATGGCTTTTATTATTGCAGAGTGTTCTCTAATGCCGAACCATCATGCAGCTCGCCCAAGGCGAGTTCGCCGCGTCGACAGCGGGTCCACAGGTTCGTCGAAAATGGAGAGTAGTTCACTTCGACCGCCTACTCACCTCACGCCACAGACAGCGCCGTGGTGGGGCCCCTAAGAAGGGCTTGGTCAGAGGAAGTGGCGGGAGGCGCCACAAGGCAACCTCCCGGACTCGGCGCGTGGGGGCAAGACCCCGGGGCTCTAAGCCCGACCCTTGTCGGACTCCATGCGGAACCTTGGCAGTTTGAGTCCGACAAGCGGTCCCTTCCATAAGAAGGGTAAGGCAGTGTCCTCCGTCAACGGAGGCACGGATAGCTTCTTGGGCGCTCAGCGGCGCCTCCATCGAAGGAGAGCACCGCCTTTGTTATGAGTGCGGTGATCCGGGACGATTCGAGTCCGCCAAGCGGGCTGACGGCTATGCCAGCCTTCTAACAGGCTTTGAGGTAAGTTTAGAATATGTAAAAATATTACGCATAGGCGGTAGCCCCTGATGCTTAGTTCGGTGTTGGGAGAAAAGCGGACTAAGGATCTAAAAGATATCATGAGAGTCTAACATAAGTATGTCAATATGGGAATGCAGGCTGTATTGCTGACCTCTGCCGCCTTGCTGCGAAGGTCGATCGTTAAGCGAGCCTCGGCGGTCAGAGCAGGCTCGGCCAAGCCAAGAAGCAGCTCGAGGACAAGGAAGGTACATAGTACCTTATTAAAGAAATACCATATAGAAAGGTTTGGTTGCAAAGATATTGGGAATAACATGGAGTGCTGCGGGGCCCTGAGCAGGTGGCGACCACGAAGGAAGCGGTGTCCGTGGTGGCTCATGGCTGCAGGCACCGAAGCGAGAAGAAGGGGGCGCAGCTGGCCAAGGCGGCAGAGCTCCAAGATCTCGTGGAAAAACACGAGTTTGGGCGTGACTCGAAGACTGAGAGTCGAGCTCGCCTCGGCTCTTGAGAGTGCCAAAGCTGCTAAGGCCGAGGCCCAAAAAGCCCTCAAGAAATTGAGTCGTTAAAGAAGATAGCGGCGGGTAAGGCATTCTTTATGCAAAGCAAGCATGTGAAAGTGAATTACCTATTACTTACCCGGGTTCGGAGCTCTCGGGAGCATTCGCGATTTGCCCGTGGTGTGTCGATCTTGCTGCATTCTCCGCGCGCCAAGGAGGGGCTCGGCGGAAAAGGTGTTACGGTCTCGATATCTTGAGGCCGGACATCCAGTGCCCTGAGCGACCAGCTGAAGCAGCTGGTCGAGCTCCACAAGGTCGCCGAACAGGCCATGAAGGACCTTATAGCGGCGGTGGGTGGCCATTGGAAGCCATGCAGGGAGCTACTTGGCTTGGTGCAGCGGTGGTGGATGCCTGTCCACGGATTGAAGTCATCAAGCGCTCGTCTGCATTGAAGGTGTCCGTCGGGCCCTTGCCCGTGCTAAAGTGCTGCTTGGGGCA
This sequence comes from Aegilops longissima, assembly GCA_021605205.1. NCBI lineage: Eukaryota > Viridiplantae > Streptophyta > Magnoliopsida > Poales > Poaceae > Aegilops > Aegilops longissima. The sequence goes on from JAHIAM010004760.1 coordinate 2,500, forward strand.
AGCTGGATCGGAGAAGCTTGTGACGAGACCGGACCACCGAAGGGCAAGAGCATCATGCGCCGAAATGTACTATGAGGGCCTCTGAAGGTGCCCCTTGAATAGCGGATGAGTGCTCCAAAGATGTAATTTTGAATAGGCTCGCATTTGTTATCACTGCGCTGAAAACTTGTTCATATCGCTAAGCAGCTTGTTAATTTAAAATATTACCTTACATGCGGCCGTTTATCAAATTTGAGAGATGGCAAGTCGTTGGCTTCAGCCCCCATGCCACGAGTCTTTGGGGTGTTAGGGATAAACTTGAGCACTCTTGTTCCCATTCTTGGGTCCATCTAGGAGGCGCTCAACACAGCGAACAAGGCAACGGACTTATAATGCTTGAACACTCTCCTTAGCCATAGAATTCTATAATTTTAAATTTAGTGAAGCCCCTAGTATTCGGAAGACCGAGTTGAGGCGCTATCACGCCTTGGCGGACAATTCGGTTCCTCGCTCTAAGCGGCATAAGTCTTTAGGGACCGAAAAACCTCTCGAACAGCGACCGGCTCTCGCCCTATCATGAGCCCGGTCAGTTTAGCTTTCTCCTTTGAGGTGCTCGACCCAGCTCAAGCTGGGGCACAATCGCGATGGTTCTCCGATGCTACCTTAGCGATATAGCGGGCGTAAGGTACCAAAACACGGGGCGGGCAAACCAACTATTGACCCAAGACATGATTGAGCCGATTCATATAATGCTATAAGTTGGGTGCCGCACTTGTGAAAGTGTTGGACTTATCACACCATAATTTTGGGATACTTAAGCCCTGGTGTATTGGCGTACCAAAGTGTTGCAACATGTCATGAAATGAACATATGTATAGATAAAAAGTAGAGCAATAATAAGCAAAAGCTATGTATTGTTTATTCAAAAATACTGCAATGAAAGCGAGCGATACAAATAGTGCGATAAGCAAGGGATGGGACTATCTAACATGTCCCCCTCGAGGGGTAAGCTGCGGGATGGTATGTAAAACAGGTATAATGCTCGTAATAGAGACCACTGAACACTTGGCGTGGCTTACTGCTTCCTGGCTGTTGCATCGTGAGTTGGCGATTCTAGTGCGGACGGGACTTCGAAAGCGGAGTCTGAAAGTAAGAAAAGGAAGAAAAGGAAAAAGGAAAAGAATGACACAATGGGGGCCCACAGTGCGGTCGAGCGCATTCTTGGCGTGTCGTGGTCTTGCCCTCCCCATATGCCCATGGTATCTCGGGCGTAATTATATGCAGCGTAACACTAACCCGCAATTTGCGAGGGCTGGGGTTGGGGCGGATTACTCTGGCGATGCTTGAATCGTGCAGGCGGTCTTGTTGTAGGTTACTCGGGCGCTTGGCGGTGTCCGGGGGGCTTAATGGCGGACTCGAGAGTTCTTGTGAGAGGCTGCTTTGTACCTCCGCCGCGAGGGCCGCCGTGTGCTCCTCCGTTCGAAGAGGCGTTCGGTGTTTCCATTGACCGTGATTACTCCTCGAGGGCTGGCATCTTGAGCTTGAGGTATCGTAGTCGGCACCGCATTGAACTTTACCGTCACGGTTCGTCCGGCGATGCATGATAGCCGCTGCGGAATGGGGCGATGTCGAAGATTAACTCTTCGCCGGAAGTCGAGTGTAACCGAGCCTGTACAACTGGACTCTACACCGGTATGGCGCCTTTAAAGGTCGTCTTTGTAGGTTTAATCCTTGAGGGTCTATGCCCATTTTGCGCAATGTATCTGATAAAGCGAGTTCGAGGCTGCTGCCGCCAAATCCATCAGGACTCGGTTAGGTGAAATCCGTCGATAATTGGGTCAGAACCAATGCGGTGAAACGCCGTAGCGGATGCTAGTGGGGTGGTCCTTGATCGAAGGTGATCGGGCGGGAAGACCATGGGTTGAACTTTGGGGTGGCTGGCTCCATCGCATATCGTCCCTTAGTGCGCTTCCGCTCCCTTTTGGGTATATGGGTTGCGTATATCATGTTCACCGTCCGCACTTGCGTGGGAAAACCCTTACATCCTCTATTGTTCGTGGCGGGGCTCTTCCTCGTCATCGCTATGCAGCCCCTTGTCATTGAGTTCGGCACTTAACTTGCTTGCTTGAAGACCAACAATCCTGTTGGTGTGATTGGCTAGTTTTGAAGGTGCCATGTATCGCTGGCGATCAGTATTCGGTCCAAGTTGGGCCAGACCTGGGTATTTCTTTTGAATGGCTTCTTCCGCTGACGGGTTTAGAGCCTCGAATCCGGCATTGGCGGCGTATCTTCAGTGTTATCGCCGTTAATGCGGCGCTTGTTCTTATTGCGACAGCGACCTGCCATTGCTGTCCTTGGTATCCGAACTATCGGGATGTTTGGCCAAGTTGTTGCTTCGAGCTAGCCAGCTGTCCTCTCCCGCTTGGCGGGTCATGAGTGTTGTGAGGGCTGCCATGGATTTTGGCTTTTCTGTCCTAGGTGCGGGCAAGCCACTCGGCGGATGTTATGTTTGAAGGCTGCAAGGGCCTCTGCATCCGGATAGTCAATGATTTGATTTTTCTTTGTTAGGAACCGTGTCGAGAATTATGCGGCGATTCTTACGGCTGCTGGATTATGTGGCTAAGGTCATCGGCGTCACGGTGGTCGCACATATGTGCCTGAAGTTATCAAGGAATCGGCTTCAGGTCCTCCCAACAACCAATTGATTCTTGGCAAGTTGTTGAGCCAATGCCGAGCTGGTCCTTTAAGCTTGAGTGGGAGGTATTTGATGGCATGTAGATCATCACGCGGGCCATGTGGATATGGAGGAGATAGTCCTCGATCCGGACGCGAGGATCTGTGGTACCATCGTATGATTCGATGTTTACGGGTTTGAAGCCCTCAGGGATTTGATGATCCATTACTTCATCATGAAGCATAGTGGGTGTCTTGGCGCCTCGTATTGGGCTATATCATGGCGTAGCTCATATGAGCTTTGTCTCTTGTGTTGGCCCGACCAGGTTTGCTTGTATCCGGTGCGATGGTAATCATCCGCGTCGTTGGCGCCCGCGATCCGTGGATCGATCTTGTATGTTTGCCTTATCCTCAATATATCTCGCAAGTCCGTAGCGTTTTCCGTGCCTTGGTACTTTTTAATGGCGTCGGGGTGTGGCTTGAGATGAGGGCGAGAGGCTTCTCTACTCGCGTGACCCGCAGGGTGGCAGTCTGCCATGTCGTCTGCTGGTGACTTGGGTGCTTCCTCCTCGATCGAGGCAGCGGCATGCATTTGGGGTAGCTTTGGAGGCGTTCGAGTTCATACTCTTCGGCTGCAAGGACTTGATCCATCTGTCGACTAGCGAGGTCTTAGTCAGCTCTAAGATGTTGCTGCTTTTCTTGAGGCTGCTTGCCGTGGCTATAAGCCTGCGTTTGAAAGCGCTCCTGTTGGCGGGATCCTCGGGCACGACAAATTCGTCATCGTCGAGGCTTGCCTCATCTTGGAGGAGGCGTAATTATCGTTCTCGACCTCTCTTTACGCCGCACTATCGTGCGGACTTGCTTCTCCTCCTCCTGCGTTGAGTCCTCTTTGGAGGGTTGTCTTGATCTTTGTCCGGGGTGTTATTATCTCCGTGCGGAATCACCGTTTTCTTGTGGCGGGATTTAAATGGCCTTGTGGCGCCAGCCTAACCGGTTGCTTTGGAGGGTCATCCTCCGTTGTTCCATCGCCGTTCCCATCTTTTGGGATATCCACCATGTATATGTCGTATGGCGAGGTGGCCTTCCGGTGCCACATGGCGCTGGGTCTTGAGTCGTTATCGGTGTCAAAACCGGCGGATCTCGGGTATGGGGTCCCGAGCGTGCGTCTAGGCGGATGGTAACAGGAGACAAGGGACACGATGTTTTACCCAGTTCGGGCCCTCTTGATGGAGGTAAAACCCTACGTCTGCTAGATTAATATTGATGATGTGTGTTACAAGAGTGGATCTACCACGAGATCAAAGAGGCTAAACCCTAGAAGCTAGCCTATGGTATGATTGTTGTTAGTCCTATGGACTAAAACCCTCCGGTTTATATAGACACGGATAGGGTTAGGGTTACCTGAGTCGGTTACAATGGTAGGAGATCTACATATCCGTATCGCCAAGCTTGCCTTCACGCCAAGGAAAGTCCCATCCGGACACGGGGCGAAGTCTTCAATCTTGTATCTTCATAGTCTTGGAGTCCGGCCGATGATGATAGTTCGGCTATCCGGACACCCCTAGTCGGAACTCCCTCGGTAGCCCCGAACGGGACTTCAATGACAGCGAGTCCGGCGTGTATATTGTCTTCGGCGTTGCAAAGCGGGTTCTCCTTGATCTTCATGTTCCCGTCGAATAGTGTCCGGCTTCTTTATAAATGTTGCGCTCCTTGGCTTCTCGCCCAATAATGGCCTTCTTCCACGTGTAAATGCGAATCACGAAAGGCTGGGATATTTTACATTTACCCCTAGCCGTGCGAGCAGGCACGCCTACAAGAGGCGAGGATCTAGATCCAGCTCACACCATCCTCCATCCATAAGTTCTCATCGAGCGCCTCGACAAAATCCATTCCATCATGGATAGCCGCGGCTCCTCCTCTCGCGCTCCCAGCCCTAAGCCAGGAGATTGGGGAGATGCTCGAGTTCCACCTGCGAGCTAGTGGTACTTCAAACCGAGGATATCTTCCCCAGCTTTCATGGTTCGGTTCGAGCGGACTGGCCACCTACAAGGGTGGAAAGCAGGCGGAGGCGTCCCCAACCCTTCAAAGGGGCGGGTATGCTTTGTCCCCTATCTAATAAGGGGACTCGGTTTCCATACATCCGTTTCTCAGGGGCTCCTAGAGTTCTCTGGACTCCAACTTCACCACCTCACGCCCGCCTCCATTTTGCACATCGCGGGCTTCGTAGCTTTTGCGAGCTGTTCTTGGGCATCGAGCCCCATTTTGCTCTGTGGAAGAGATTGTTTTGTCTCGTACCCGTTCTCATGAGGGTCGATATACCAAGTGGGCGGGCGAAATATGGCGCATCGCCGGGACGGATATCTATCCGGCACCCGAAAGCGTCCGAAGGCTAGCCTTGAATGGTTCTACATGGAGGGCGCCCCTCTGCGGATCCAGTCCGGATCGGCCTCCGGAGTTCAACAATGCTCCCTTGAAGAAAGCGCTGAGTTGGCGCCCTTGAGCCCTCAGCGGGAAGATGATAGGGCGTCCATTATCGATGGGCGGATTAGGTTCTTGGCCCATTCGGATTGACCATGATTGGAGTCATGGCCACGTGCATTATCACGAGGGTGCAGCCACTCCAATATAGGGGCCACCCTATGTGGGATTTCAGCGGGAAGATGGCGCCACCCGTCATGGCGCAAAGGGCTAGGCTCGGCAGCCGATCGGCAAAGATCTGTCCGGCTTGTACAAGGGAGAGAGGAGGACTTCCTCCGCAGAATCCGTTGAATGGATTTTCTATGCATAACCCTCGGAGCTGGGTAGCGGATGTTCATCTACCGATCCATACTTTTTTAAAGTCAAGTATCTTACTCTGTGATTTCGGCGCGGGAGCTGCGCCGGGGCGTGGAGGGCATCTGAAGCCTAGCTCCACAGCCGAGGATCGGAGCGATCCCTTGATCCGACCTCGAAGAGGATCCGGACATAAAGGTGGAGCTGATTGGCGGGGTGTTCCTGGCGTAGCATAGACAATGCCCTAGTCGCCATTACGGTGACTACCCGGTTTGTTTTGGCCTCCCGGTGACTCGACCGAGGTCTTGACACCATCATTTGATCGCGCTCAATTCGACCATCCCATCTTGATGGTGTATCGCGGGATGTGCCTTTAAAGGCGGGAAGCGAACCAGCGGCGGCCGACCAACAAGGTCGATCCGGCCGGCGGCGGAAGAGGAGTCTGGCCTTGAACCGAGCGTCGCCGCCAGCGATGCGAACACCGCTATTTTTAAGGAAGGATCCCGGAAGGTATATTAATGCTCATAACTTTTCGAGAAAAAGCGCTCGCGGACGGTGTCGGAGAGGTTGCCAATCAAGCCTCCGCCGGCCATGCTCCAACGCATGGTCGGGAGGAGCGAATACAAAGCGTAAACGGACGCTCCTCCAGCGGAGGATGCCGACAGGCTGTCCGCCACCGGTGCGAGGTGGAGGCGCCATGAATCCAGGCGTCGCCGGACAGTTCTTCGTGGCGCGTGTTTCTCCCGGGCGTTAAATGCCTTTAAAGCGGAAGCAGCACCTCCGTGCCGCTCAAGATGGGTTAACGAGCCACGGAGTAGTATGTGAAAGACATACGGGTAAGTAATTTTAATAGTTATATATGCGGTAGCCCCGAGACTTAAAATAGTTGAAATAACTGATTTAAGGATCAATTATTATCTGAGGTCTTGCGGAGAAGAATACCCAGCTGTCCCGGGGCTCCAAGAGTGCAAGGCCCAACTTGAGGCCGCCTTGGCATACAGGGAGCCACGAGACCCCAGCTGGTAAGGCGTACTTTGAAAGATAATTATTTAGCAAAGTGTGGCGTGAATCGACAATAATATTGCAGAGGGGGCGGACTAGATCCGGACAAGCAACAGCTCTGCGTCGGCTAAAGGCGGCGAGAGGTGCTTATGAAGGTGCAGCGGAGAGAAACAAGCTCCAAGATGCCCACACCCAGCAAGGAGAAGAGCTGAAAGGTGTTGGGCCCAGCTATGCAGCTCCGTGAAGGAGAATCAGCGGCTTCGTCGCGGCATTTATAGTAAGTGCTTGAACAAATTCCTTTGAAAAGAAGAATTGGCGAGGAAGTCGATTGGCGAAATATGTCTTTAGGTGTGCTCACAGGTGCGCCTGCGGAGAAATGCTGAGTCAGCGGGTGACCAACTTCGAGCTAGTGCAATTGCTCGAGCGTGTTGGCGGCGATGAGTGGCGTCGTTCATGCTTTATGGCCATCCGTCTCCCTACCGAGGGCCTTGGTGAGCTTCTTGAGAAGCTTGGGGAGCAGCGGCGCCTCCGTTTGTGGAAGATATCGGCCTGCCGTCGAGGCGCCGAGGAGGCTGGGCCATGGTGAAGACCGTTACGAAGTCGACCCAAACCACATGGCGAGTCGGACTGCGGGGCTGATGGGAAGAGATCCTGTGAGCTTGATGTGCGGCCAAGTAGAACTGGCATGAAATATTCCCACAGGATTTGTAAATTAGACAGCACTGTTAGATGGGATTGAAGAGGAGTACAATCGGTCGGTTTGGCGATGTAATTTGAAATGACATGTAAAATGCCTTCTAGCGGATTGTAGATCGTTTGTCTTTGCGGACCGTTTAGCTTCAACCTCGGGACCCAACAGTCCGGTGTGTCCGAATACCCTTACGGTTATAAAAGAACGGGGCATGCATGGAGACAAGGCGTCGGGGTCATAATTGCTTTATCGGACAAGTGCCCAACTAGTTATGTTATATTACATGGTTAGTAGAAACATCTTCGGGGAGAATAGTTCCGTTAAGGGTTCCTTTCCACAGGAGGCATGCCCTAAAGTGCAATGCGGACTGCGAAAATAGCAGAAAAAAGCATCAGGGGGCAGATAAATAAGTAAGTAATAAATCATCTTTCAAGTCACCGACCGAATATTCTCTTAAAACGCTAGCTTCGGCTTCACCCGTCTGAGGTACACATCCGGTGACCAGCGGTAACAATCGCGAGGTGCTCCTTTACCTCCTAGCGAACAATCGGGAGCGTGGGGGTAAGCACGAGAGCGAGCAACCCAACTTGGCCAAAACTTAAGTCATATCGATGCATATAATGGTGAATAAAAGGTACATGCGGAAGTATGACACATGTGTTGGGCATGAAGCCCGTATGAATAAGCTTACATTTAAAAAGCCCCAGGTATAATGAGTGCGGGGCACATCAAGTGTGTCTTGAACAAAGCGCAAATCAGCCCATAAAAGGTATTGAAAAAAAGTGGGAAGAAGGAGGAGGAGGAGAGGCGGTAAAAAACAAGGGGTGGGCGGGGAGTGAGGCGAACCCGGAGTCGGCGTTAGGCGTAGAATCTTGGAGGCGGGCTGCGTTCCATGGGTTCGGCTCGAGTCGGTTGTCCGATCGTTACGTGGGCAGTGCGCTCCGCGGTCAGGACTTGATGTCGATGATGAAGGACCTTCCACTTGGGCTTGAGTTTGTCCTTTTCTTGTCCGGCGGCGTAGAACAAGTTCGCCAACATTGTAAGTTTTGGCCCGTACTTCTACGCTTTGATATCTTGAGCTGCTGGCGATAAAATGTGGAGCGAGCCTTTGCCACGTCCGCTCCTCCTCTAAGGCGTCCAGACTGTCCTGCCGATCTAGCTCGGCTTCTCTTTCTTCGTACATGCGCACGAGGTGAGTCATGAATTATATCGCGAGGCAGGACTGCCTCTGCGCCGTATCTCATGAAAAATGGTGTGAATCCGTAGTTCGGTTTGGCGTGGTCCGCAGCCCCAGTCTGGTCGAGCTCCTCTACCCGGTCGTGTTAGATTCCTTGAGGACCGCACTAGTGCAGGTTTGATGCGCTCATGATTAGACCATTTGCTCGCTCAACTTGACCGTTAGTTTGGGGTGATAGGCTGAAGCGTAATCGAGCTTAATGCCCATGTTTTGCACGAGTTTAACCTCGTCGGCCGTGAAGTTCGTGCCGTTGTCGATTGATGATCTTTGTGGGGGACACGAAGCGGTGTACTACCCGGATATGAAGTCTATCACGGTCCGGATTCTGCCGTTTTAACGGCTTGGCCTCAATCCATTTGGTGAATTTGTCCACCATGACCAATAAGTATTTGTGCTTGTGGGTTCCCCCTTTAAGGGTCCGACCATGTCAAGCCCCGGACATGACGGCGGGTAATGGGTATAGTTTTGAGGCGGTGGGTGGCATATAGCTCTGATTAGCAAAGAGCTGGCAACGGCGCATCGTTGGACTAAATCTGAGCATCTGCCGGGCTGTCGGCCAATAAAATCCTGTCTGGAAGGCCTTGCCTACAAGGGCCGGGCTGCAGCGTGGTGCCCCCCGAGTCGGCGTGAATTTCAGCCAGGAGATTTCGCCCTTCCTCTTGAGATACACCTTTGAAGGACTCGGTTGTGCTTTTCTTATAAAGTTCTCCCTCATGGACCTTGTAGGCTTTAGATCGCGAACGATGCAGCGGGCCTCATTTTGGTCTTGGGAAGTTCTGCCGCATTAAGTAGGCTAGGAATGGTTCTGTCCGCAGGGCAATGACTGCCATTATTTTCGTGAGTGAAGGTGTTATTTCATTGGGTGAGCCGCCGATTGTGTCGAGAATAGTGCGAGTTAGGTGATGCGGTGGCTCGGATTATTATTTCGGACTCCTCTTCCCATATCTGGATGGCTTAAGAGCCGTTCGGGAAGATGTTAGGAGGGCGGCGTCTCGTTTAGCGCCGATGCGTGCTAACACGTCTGCTGCTGGTTATTATCCGTGCTACATGGTGGAATTCTAGTCCTTGAACCGAGCTGACATTTTAGGGCGGCGTTGCGATAGCTGCCATTTTGGATCTTTGGCGTCGAGGTCTCCATTTACTTGGGATATTGCGAGGTTTGAATCCCCCGCACCTCTAGGCGTTGAATGCCCATGGAATTGCCATCCGGAGGCCATGTAGAAGGGCCTCGTATTCGACTGCGTTGTTGGAGTCCATGTACATTATTTGAAATGCGTATTGGATTGTGTCTCGGTTGGGGGCGTCGATGACGCCTTGACCCCAAGCCAGCCAACATTTTGGATCCGTCGAAATGCATGATCCGGTTAGATGCTGCGCCGTACTCTTTAGGGAGTTCAACGGTCCATTCGGCGATGAAGTCGCGCGAACCTGCGACTTTATAGCTCGCCGTGGTTTGTAGGTTATGTCAAATGGTAAGAGCTCGATAGCCCATTTGCAATCCTGCCCGTTCGTCGCGATTGTTTATAATATCGTTGAGAGGTACTTGGAGGCCACGTTATTGAACACTCTTGAAAGTAGTGTCGCAGCTTAGGGATGCCATGAACACCGCATCGCTATCTTTTGATAATGTGGGTGCATGGAGTTTGCACGTAGTACACTGGTTTTGAAGAGAATTTGTGCCCATACATTTCTCGTTCAACGGCAGTACCGCGCTAACAACTTGATGTGTTGCTGCGATATATAATAACATAGGTTCGCCCAGGTTGGTAGCGGCGAAATCGGTTGTTGCCGTATGGCCTTTATTTCTTGAGTCCGGTGTGGCAGCATCCGTCCATTCGAAATGTTGGTCTGCGCGGAGGAGGCGGTAGAGGCGAGCCTTTTCTCCCAAGCGGGAGATGAAGCGACTTAAGGCCGCTCGCATCCGGTTAGTTTTGTATCTGCTTGAGGTCTTTTGGAATATCAATTGTGTGAGCTCGGATTTTGGCGGGTTTGCTTCAATTCCTCGACGGATCGATGAAGCCCAAAGCTTTCCGGCTGATGCGCGAAGACGCATTTTCGGATTGAGCTTAATGTCATATGCTCGGAGGTTGTCGAATGTCACCCTCAAGTCTTCTACTAGAGTTCCGGCGTGTTTGGTCTTGGCGACCACATCGTCTCGTATGCCTCTACTGTTTTGCCTATCTGGGTGCGCGGACATGTTTGAATCATGCGTTGATATGTTGCTCGGCGTTTTTGAGTCGAAGGGCATGGTGTTGAAGCAGAATGGCCCATATGGAGTAATGAATGCCGTTGCGGCCTGATCTTTCTCCGCCATCTTGATTTGATGGTATCCGGAGTATCGTCGAGGAAGCACAATGAGTCGTGCCCTGCGGTAGCATCGATGATTTGATCGATCGGGGGAGAGAAAGGTCCTTTGGACAGGCCTTGTTAAGGTCTTTAAAATCGGCCTTGAGCGCGAGATTTGTCCTTTTTGGTACCATTACTAAGTTGGCTAGCCAGTCCGGATGTTTTATATCTCGATGAATCCGGCTTCTAAGAGTTTAGCTAGCTCTTCTCCCATTGCTGTCTTTTGGGCTCGGAAAATCGCCGAAGAGCTTGTTTGGTGGCTTGAATCCTTTTAGGATATTTAGGCTGTGCTCTTCCGACTGCGTGGGATTCTGGCATGTCGAAGGGTGCGAGCAAAAATGTCCCAATTTTCGAAGGAATTCTCGTAGTCTTGACTTCGACATCGGGACTTAATTGTGCCCCAATGGAGCCGTCTTTGTGGGGTCCGTTGGATGGACCTGAAATTTGACTATTTAAATCTGCTGGTTTAAAGAGGTGGACTTGGACCTCTTATCGAGTATCACGTCGTCCCTATCCACCGTGGGCGGCGTGGTTAGTTCCTCTGCCGCTAGAGCTTGGACAATGCCTCTAGGGCGGTCTGGCTGTCTTATTTTCAGCGTAGTCTTGTATCTGGATCCTTGGCGAGTGATTATCCCATTGGGTCCGGGCATTTTGAGCTTCATGTACCCGTAGTGGGGTATAGCTTGGAAGATTGTGAATGCCTCTCGCCCTAACAAAGCGTGATATCCGCTGCGAATGGGGCCACTTGAAGCGTGACCTCCTCGGACCTGTAATTTTCGGTGGGCGAACACTACATCTAGTGTGATTTTTCTCTGTGGCGTACTTCTCGACTAGGGATTATCCTCTCGAAGGTTGTGCTGCTTCGCTCAATGCGGCTCGATCAATTTCCATTTTTGAAGGGTTTCCTCATAGATGAGGTTTAATCCGCTGCCGCCATCCATGAGTACCTTAGTAAGGCGAAAACCGTCCACTATCGGACTGAGGACCAATGCGGCTGGTGCTCTAGCTGTTTGGAATTTAGGTTCGTCGCTGGCGTTGAAGGTGATAGCCGTGTCGCTCCATGGATTTGTTGTTGCTACTTGGTAGACTTGGCGAGGTTGCGGTTGTTCGTTTCGCATGTTATTTGATCACGAAAGTCTCGAAGGCTATTAATACCGTCTTGGTCTTGCTGGGTTGGTTGCGGGGCTAGAAAGCCTCGCCACTTTTGGACACTGCCGTAGTATCCAACACGCGCTCGAAGGCTGTGTGTTGGAGTGGCGCCCTCTGTCTTGTGGATCTTGCAGGGTCCGTTGAGCCAACCCTCGATGCAGTTCCATTACCCTTTAGGGGTTTTGGTTTTGGTATTCAACCGGGTGCTTGATAATGATGCACCCTTTTGTTTCGGACTAGGGGTGTATTGGGGCGGATTGTCCCAAAATTTACTTTCGGTTTTCGAGCGCTCTCCATCGCCCGCAGTAATTTTGTACTATGGTCACCAAGTCGATAAAGCGTGTAATTTATGACGGTGATGGCGTTCGAGAATCCTTGTCCGTGAAATTATTGCAGAAAATTGGGATTCGTCCTCCTCTCGGCGATCCTTTATCATGTTCATAACGGCGGAATCGGCCCGATAATGATGTCTTGTTTCATCGGGCTCTTGCGAATTTGAGAGAGATCGCTAATGTTTGGGTGGTAGGTGGAACTAGATTGGAACCCGTCCAGTTTAGGACTCAAGGGCGAAGTTTCGAACTTGGAAGTTTGGACTTTTGAGTGTTATCCATGAATCAACCCACCGCTGATTTTAAGTTCAGGGCTTGATCAACGTCTGTCCCTCTGAGGGAATCCGGCATGGAGGGATCGGGAATCCGGACGTAACTAGTCCTTAAGATACAAGAAGAATCGCCGCATTGCTGCTCTATCACAGCAACATGATGGGTAACCTGGGGAGAGTTGATCTCTCTCAGATCGGTTTTAGGCCCGATCCGGTCGTAGTCTGTGGCGACTCCCAAGGCGGCGATGCGATCCAAGAGCTCGTTCATGGAGGAGAGCTCGATCGGATCTAACTGTTCGGCAAGTTCCGAACTAACCTAGAGATTGATTTCGATGACTCGAGAGGTCATCGTCGGCGCGGTGGCCGGACTGGCGGTCATAAGAAAACCACCTAGCTGAAGAGTCTGGCCAGTGGCCAAGGCTCCTTTGGCGATAGTATCATCTTTAAAGATGAGATGAGGCATCCTACCTGATGGCGACGACACAGAGGAACTCTCAATGAAAGCACCAATGTCGGTGTCAAAACCGACGGATCTCGGGTAGGGGGTCCCGAACTGTGCGTCTAGGCGGATGGTAACAGGAGACAAGGGACACGATGTTTTACCAGGTTGGGCCCTCTTGATGGAGGTAAAACCCTCGTCCTGCTAGATTAATATTGATAATGTGTGTTACAAGAGTGGATCTACCACGAGATCAAAGAGGCTAAACCCTAGAAGCTAGCCTATGGTATGATTGTTGTTAGTCCTATGGACTAAAACCCTCCGGTTTATATAGACACGGATAGGGTTAGGGTTACTGAGTCGGTTACAATGGTAGGAGATCTACATATCTGTATCGTAAGCTTGCCTTCCACGCCAAGGAAAGTCCCATCCGGACACGGGACAAAGTCTTCAATCTTGTATCTTCATAGTCTTGGAGTCCGGCCGATGATGATAGTTCGGCTATCCGGACACCCCCTAGTCCGGAACTCCCTCAGTCGTCTCCGGCATCGTCGTCCATACCGTCGATGTCTTCGTAGTCGAAGTCTAGCATGTCGGTTAAATCATCGACAGTGGCTACAAAGTGGGTGGTGGGTGGGCGTTGAATTTCTTCGTCGTCGCATCCCATCCTTCTGTTAAATAGTCGGCCAGGGCTCTCCGGATAAAGAGAGACTTTAGTGAATTCAGGATGTCACCAAAGGCGAGTAATGAAAGATGTCATGGTAGTAAACTCCATGACCGGCGCCCAATCGGATTCGATTAGCGGTATGGAGGTTGAGTCGGAGAGAGTCCGGCACCACAGGTCGAGTCTTCGCGAAGGGCGGGGATGGAGTTGGCTCAATCATCGTAGAGATGGTAGCCCCGGCGGTGTCCAACCACTCGTCCTCGATCAGGAATCGGCTCCGGATTAAGGGTCGGGGAAGCGGAGTGCGGCCTCGAGGCCTTTGTTGGCTGCGAGCTAGATCATGCCCATCAAGGCGGTCTTGCTGCGCTTGGCTGCGGCTCGAATCCGTCGAAGATCAAGTCTCCACGGATATCAGCCGTATAGTTCAAACTTCAAATCTGACGATGGCGGGCGTAGCTTCGATCTGCTCCGGATGGCCAAGCGAATTGGTATGATGCAAAAGTCGCCGAATCTGAAGATCTGTCGGGAGAAAAGTCTCACCACAGGTAGCGTCGTTGTTGATGATCGAAGGAGCCATCGGGCCTATCGGTGGCGACACGGAGGAACTCTCAATGAAAGTACCAATGTCGATTGTCAAAACCGGCGGATCTCGAGTAGGGGTCCCGACTGTGCGTCTAGGCGGATGGTAACGAGGAGACAAGGGACACGATGTTTTACCGAGTTCGGGCCCTCTCGATGGAGGTAATACCCTACTCTGCTTGATTAATATTGATGATATGGGTAGTACAAGAGTAGATCTACCACGAGATCAAGGAGGCTAAACCCTAGAAGCTAGCCTATGGTATGATTGTTGTTAGTCCTCGGACTAAAACCCTCCGGTTTATATAGACACCGGATAGGTTAGGGTTTCACAGTCGGTTACAATGGTAGGAGATCTACATATCCGTGTCGCCAAGCTTGCCTTCCACGCCAAGGAAAGTCCCATCCGGACACGGGACGAAGTCTTCAATCTTGTATCTTCATAGTCTTGGAGTCCGGCCGTGATGATAGTTCGGCTATCCGGACACCTCCTAGTCCGGGGCTCCCTCAATGGTCGTAGAAGCAATAGTTGGCGAGACAACAACGATGCTTCGATGGAGATCAAGGTTTCAAGCCGGTGACGATGGTGATCATGACGGTGCTTTGGAGATGGAGATCAAAGGCACAAGATGATGATGGCCATATCATATCACTTATATTGATTGCATGTGATGTTTATCCTTTATGCATCTTATTTTGCTTAGTATGGTGGTAGCATTATAAGATGATCTGTCACTAAATTTCAAGGTATAAGTGTTCTCCCGAGTATGCACCATTGCTACAGTTCATCGTGCCGAGAAACCACGTGATGATCGGGTGTGATAAGCTCTATGTTCACATACAATGGGTGCAACCCAGTTTTGCACCTGAGAATACTCGGGTTAAACTTGGCGAGCCTAGCATATGAAGATATGGCCTCGGAACCTTTGAGACCGAAAGGTCAGCGTGAATCATATAGTAGATATGATCAACATAGTGATGTTCACCGTTGAAAACTACTCCATCTCGCGTGACGATCGGACATGGTTTAGTTGATTTGGATCACGTGATCACTTAGATGATTAGAGGATGTCTATCTAAGTGGGAGTTCTTAAGTAAAATGATTAATTGAACTTTAATTTATCATGAACTTAGTCACAGTAGTATTTGCATAACTATGTTGTAGATCAATAGCTCGCGATGTAGCTCCCCGTTATTTTTTATATGTTACTAGAGAAAAACTATGTTGAAAGATGATAGTAGCAATGATGCGGACTAGGTCCGTGATCGAGATTATCCTCATTGCTGCCTGAGAAGAATTATGTCCTTCATGCACCGCTAAGTAGCGGACCTATTGCGAGGAGCAAATCTGAGGCGTTATGAATGTTTGGCAAGCTTGGTATGATAACTACTTGATAGTTTAGTGTGCCATGATTTCTGACTTAGAACCGGGACTTCAAAAGCGTTTTGAATGCCACAGAGCATATAATATGTTCCAAGAGTTGAAATTAGTATTTCAAACTCATGCCCGTGACGAGAGGTATGAGACCTCGGCGTTACTTTACTGCAAGATGGAGAAGAATAGGTCAACCGGTCGCATGTGCTCAGATTATGCAGGTACTACAATTGCTTGAATCAAGTGGGAGTTAATCTTCCGGATAAGATAGTGATTGTGAGTTACGTAGTCACTATCACCAAATTCTTGGAACTTAGTGATGAACTATAATATGCAAGGGATGGCGTAAAGCGATTCCCGAGCTCTTCGTGATCTGAAATCAGCGAAGGTGGAAATCAAGAAAAGCATCAAGTGTTGATGGTTGACAAGACCACTAGTTTCAAGTAAGCGGGAAAGGGAAAGAAAGGGAACTTCAAGAAGAATGGCAAGTAAGTTTCCACTCCCATGAAGAAGCCCAAAGCTAGACTCAAGCACTGAAACTAAGTGCTTCTCTGCAAAGAAATGGTCCTTTGGAAGTGGAACTGCCCTAGATACTTGGCGAGATAAGAAGGATGGCAAAGTGAACAAAGGTATATTTGATATACATGTTATTGATGTATACTTTACTAGTGTTTATAGCAACCCCTCGGTATTTGATACTGGTTGGTTGCTAAGAGTAGTAACTTCGAAGCAGGAGTTGCAAAATAAGCGAGAGACTAGTTAAGGCGAGGTGATGATGTGTGTTGGAAATGATAACAAGGTTGATAAGATCACCATAGCGTAGTCCCTTTTCCTTCGGGATTAGTACTGGAACTAAATAAATGTTATTTGGTGTTTGCGTTAAGCATAAATATGATTGGATCATGTTTATTGCAATCGGTTATTCATTTAAATCGGAGAATAAGTGTTGTTACATTTTACATGAATAAAACCTTCTATGGTCTTACATCCAATGTAAATGGTTTCTTGAATCTCGATCACGATGATACACATAATATTGATGCCAAAACATGCAAAGTTAATAATGATAGTGCAACTTATTTGTGCACTTGCCGTTTAGAGTCATATTGGTGTAAAGCGCATGAAGAAACTCCATCTTGATGGGCTTTTGGAGTCACTTGATTATGAATCACTTGATGCTTACGAACCATGCCTCATGGGCAAGATGACTAAGACTCATTCTTGAACAATGGGCGAACAAGCGACTTATTGGAAATAATACATACTGAGTATGCAGTCAATGAGTGTTGATGCTACTTGTGATATCGTTATTTCGACCTTCATAGATGATTTGAGCAGATATGGTTATATCTACTTGATGAAACATAAGTGCGAAACATTTGAAAAGTTCAAAAGAATTTCAGAGTGAAGTGAAAATCAATGTGACAAGAAAATAAAGTTTCTATGATCTAATCATGGAGGAGAATATTTGAGTTACGAGTTTGGTCTTCATTTGAAACAATGCGGAATAGTTTCACAACTCATGCCACCTAGAACACCGCAGCGTAATGGTGTGTCCGAACGTCATAAACGTACTTTATTAAATATGGTGCAATCTATGATGTCTCTTACCGAATTACCACTATCGTTTTGGGATTATGCATTAGAGACAGCTACATTCACGTTAAATATGGTACCGTCTAAAAATCCATTGAGACGACACCGTATGAACTGTGGTTTAGCAACAAATCTAAGTTGTCGTTTCTTAAAATTTGGGGTCGCGATGCTTATGTGAAAAAGTTTCAACCTGATAAGCTCAAACCCAAATTGGAGAAGTGTGTCTTCATAGGATACCCAAAAGAAACTGTTGGGTACACCTTCTATCACAGATCCAAAGGCAAGATCTTTGTTGCTAAGAGTGGATCCTTTCTAGAGGAGTTTCTCTCAAAAGAAGTGAGTGGGAGAAATGTAGAACTTGATGAGGTAATTGTACCTTCTCCTGAATTGGAAAGTAGTTCATCACAGAAATCAGTTCTAGTGATTCCTACACCAATTAGTGAGGAAGCTAATGATGATGATCATGAAACTTCAGATCAAGTTACTACCGAACCTCATAGGTCAACTAGAGTATAGTGCGCACGAGTGATGCGGTAATCCTTTACGGAAGTCATGTTACTAGACCATTGTCGATTGTCAAAACCGGCGGATCTCGGGTAGGGGTCCCGAACTGCGGCGTCTAGGCGGATGGTAACGAGGAGACAAGGGACACGATGTTTACCGAGTTCGGGCCCTCTTGATGGAGGTAAAACCCTACGTCCTGCTTGATTGATATTGATATTGTGGATGTTTACAAGAGTGGATCTACCACGAGATCAAGGAGGCTAAACCCTAGAAGCTAGCCTATGGTATGATTGTAAGGGTTGTTGTATATGTCTATCGACTAGCTTTGGCCCGGTTTATATAATGCAGAGGCCTAGGATAACAAGAGTCCTAAGCCGAATCGCCCGGTGGGGAGAGTCCTTGTCTTGATCGCCAAGTCTTGTTGATTCTTCCTTGTATCGGCGGCTGTCGGGTGGCCCATGAGTATCTGACCATGGGGTCCTCGGCCCAATCGGTGACCGGGAGGCGCGCGTTGAGTACCCCTAGTCCAAGACACCGTCGATAGCCCCTGAACCGGTCTTCAAGTTAGGGGCGCTCCTCGATTCTTCGAACTGTTTTCATCTTGGTTGCGGTCTTGAAAACTGGTTCAACAAATCTTCTCATCTTGATCTTGAGGATCGCCGAAATGCATTCGGCGAGTTTATCGTCGGGTATCAGAGGCCCCTTTAAGTTCTGGCCTTTATCAATGCCTTGTTATTTTATGCCACACCTCGGGTTTGAAGTTATTCCGGGAGGCGGTGCCCTTTTGCGTCCGAGCTCTAATGCGGGCTACATTGAGTATCTTTGCAGCCGAGCACCAACGCGGACTGCTTCCAGCTCTATCGCCGGACTATGTATCCGAGCTCCAACGCGGACGGTATCCGAGCTCAACGCGGACTATGTATCCGAGCTCCAGCGGACGGTATCCAAGCTCAACGCGGACTATATATATCCGAGCTCCAACGCGGACTGTGTCCGAGGTGTCGTAAATCACCTTGGTTCAAAGAAGTTTGAAGGAGTTTAGCGAGCTTAGCGGAGATGCCCTCTAAGGAGCCAGCCACTTGCATCGAACTATATGCGAATTGCTTCGGTGGTGCACCACCCGAATGTGGGCTGCTTTTTGGTCAATATGTTTTATTGATGCAATTTATTCTCTGGCGAGATACATGGCCAATAGCCCTCAAGGTATGTATCGGTCTAAAACCCGAGATGCACCTGAAGGATGACATAAGACCGCCGATCCCGTGGCCGCCGAGACTCGGGTTGATTTGCAAAATCGGTCGAGGATCAAGTCTAACTTCAGCGAGAACACCGGGACACAAAAAGCGGCGTGCTCAGTCCTCGAGACTCAGGTTGGAGTGCGGCCGACCAACTGAGATCAATATCTCCTCGAAGCTATATTGCACTTGAGATTTTCTGCATAGAACAAGCAATGCAGTAGCCCCAGACACTGGTCGGGTGGCAACACGGATCGAGGATCAATGTGCTTACTAATATTTGTAAGTAATAAGCCCGAAGCCAGTAGCCCCGAGCCTTAATGCGGACACGGGTGGCGAATAAGATCAATATCCATAGTAAAATCACAAATTATGTGTAATGACTCAATGTATCCAAGTACTTTATGTCATTAATTCTCGGATCCGCATTGTACAAAACTTTGTTGACCAACCATCGGCTTCAACCTCCTCGGCCGATGGCCAGGAGTGTTTATCTACTTTATAAAGCCTTTATAAGGGCAAAGATTTCACGACAAACAAGGCAATCTGGCCATACGGTTTTATAAACAAAAGTACTGTGAGAGATATGCTATATTACTGTTTAACGAAGAAATGTCTTCCAAAGAAAATAGTCCGCTATCGGTCCCTTTCTTTGGGTTGCCATGCTAAGCATGATCATGAAACCTCAGCTCAATGTAAGAGCAAAATATTGAGGATTTAGTTTGGGAGGTCGGTTAGTAGCCCCAGTAGTGTTCGGACGAGCGAGGTCAAGCGAAACACTTGACCAATGTCATGAATGGCCCGTCATTTAATATAGTCATCGGATCGCTGACCAGTTTACACCTATTGTGACAGTCAGTTTTCGGCTTTCTCCAGAGGTGCTTGACCATCGTTTGGAAGCACAATCGCGATGGTTCTCCCGTGCACACCTAGCGAACAAAGCGGGCGTAGGAGGCAAGTCACGGGGCAGGCAACCCAACTATTGACCGAAGACACAATTGAAACTGATGCATATATAGCAATATCCGAGAATGTTTTGCTGAATCTCTAAAGGAGTCGGCGTTGCCTGCGAGACTTGTGCTGAAAACACACAAATAGTTTAAAAGTGCCAAAATCTTGGAAAACCAAAAAGTCGGTAAAAACATGGCGTCGAACAAGATCAAGTGTTGGCGCCAATCGAAAAATTGGACTGTAGAAAAAAATGCTTACGCCGTGCTTGAACATGACACATCCTATCTCAAGGCGTCAAGTGGGTCAGCCTACGGATTAGGCAAGTTTAGAAAACTAAACTCTAGCGATTTGAGAGAGAAATTAGGCTCCTCGGCTAGTGACCGCACACTCGTGTCGAGAAAAGGAGTGATAAATAATAAAAACTTTGCAAGGACTAAGAAGAAAAACACTTAGTATGAAGCGGCTCAAATAACATAAGAGCCCCCAAGTGACTTGGGTAAAGTTGACTATATAATGTAAGGTGACATGTAGAATGCCTTCTAGCGGATTGTAGATCGTTTGTCATAGCGGACCTTTTAAGCCCGACCTCGGGACCCAATAGTCCGGAGTGTGTCGAATACCTTCGTGGTTATATAAGAACCGTGGTATGCATGGAGACAAAGGCGTAGGGGTCATTAGTCTTTATGTCAGACAAGTGCCCAACTAGTTATGTTATATTACATGGGTAGTAAGAAACATCTTCGGGGAGAATAGTTACATTAAGGGTTCCTTTATTTGGGATGCATGCCCTAAAGTGCATGTCAAAGCTGCTATGAAAGCGAGAAAATCATCAGGGGCAGATGGGTAAATAATTAAAAATCATCTTTTAGTTCACCGACCGAGTATTCCCTTAAGAGCGCTAGCTTTCGGCTTCACCCGGTCTGAGGTACACATCCGGTGACCAGCGGTAACAATCGTGAGAGGTGCTCCCTTTACCACCTAGCCGAACAATCGGGAACGTAGGAGTAAGCACAGGAGCCAGGCAACCCAGCTTGGCCAAAACTTAAGTCATATCGATGCATATAATGGTGAATAAAAGGTACATGCGGAAGTGTGACACATGTGTTGGGCATAAAACCCGTATTAATAAGCTTTTGTTAAAGAGGCCCCCAGGTATAATGAGCGCGGGTAGCGCGTCAAGTGTGCGAAAAAAGTTTCGACAAGGAAAATAAAATTTACAAGCAACTTTTTTCCAAAGAGGTATAATACTTTGGTCGAACCGAACACAAGTTAGAAATTTAAAACTTTGAGCATGAAGGCAACTTAGCTGGTTAATATGTTGGTATTGGCGATGCGGTCCGAGCTTGATCGGGACAGGTTCCATCCCCAAGCGGTCGAGGTGGCGGAGCAAGAGCTCGGCTTTGTGAAGTGGTGACATAGCACAGTCAATGCAGGGACGGAGGAGTGATGCGAAGTACGGCATGGGGTAATGAAGTGTTAATGAAGCCCCGTCCATCAGAGTGGCGTCAAAGGATATAGTCCGGCTGGATCATTTTCTGTGCACAAAAATAGTGTAGACCGGGATAATAGTAATAATAGGAATAAAAAATGGTTGCATAATAAATAATTTATGCAAAGTGAGTAATGACAGAAATATGGCTGGCGCGAAGTCAATGTCGATCTGAGGCGTCGGTGTGATCTTGATAAAGGCGTGGCCAAGCTGAATTCACAGGTCGGTCCGAGTTCGGATCACGGCGTTATTTGAGCGTGTGTCGAGCTGCCGAGCCATCATGCGACCGTTGATAATGCGGCCACCATTTGATAGACCTGTCTACATATGATGGACTAACCAGAGTAATAATTCCTTGGGAAAAATTTAAACCCAAACAAGCGAAAAGAAATACTAGGATTAATAGCACCTGGTTTAATTGTTGTAGCAATCCGAAGGAAGGTGATTCCCAAAATTGGGACTCGATCCGCGCACCCATTGCCTGGTCGGCTAGTAATGACGAAGTGTCGGAGTAGGTTGATGAAGAGATGGCGAAGCCCTGGTCCAAGCCGAGATGTCGAAGTAGGTCGGCGTGATGGACACCGACTTGAAGAAGCAATAGTGCGGCCTGCCGATGCAGGTCGTGGCGTGGTCGATGTCGGCGATGAAGCGACCGTGCGGCGATGCGGTATGCCGCTCCGTGTAATCCGCGGGCGGCGATGTTGATGACGATTTATCGCCGCGATGCGGACTCTTGTTCGGCTTGCGAGATGATGATCCGAAGAAGTTGAGCTCGGCTCAACAATGTGACAACGTGTCTAAGCGCGGTCGGCAACCGTGGAACAATATGGCGGACTGGTTTGACACCAGCATGATCATGTGTTCAGAAACAAAACACAATACTTCATACAAAACTTCCTTCAAAAAGGATGTCCGAAGTCCCGTTCATAAAAAGACGAACTCGGGTCGGATTCGTTTTCGCGCAGAAAACAGATCCGAAAAGTGATGCACTAATCGGAAGGTTCCCGGAGTTTGGACGGTCGGATCGAGCTGAAATTTTGAGGGATGGTAGATATAGAAATTCCGCAGCTGATCAACGGTTGGATCTTCCAAAGGAAGTCCGATCTAGAAGCTGGACACCACGCCCTAAACTCGTCCGGATTCTCGTCCAGATTCAATGCGGCTCCGGTATATCGGATATTGCCAGAGATTCCTCCATCGGAACTCAACGAAATTTTCCAAGGTTGTTGTAGACTCAATTCCGCTCAATTCCATCGAAGCAAACATCAAACCGACGCTCGAGGAGGCACTGACGGCGGATTCAAGTTCGCTGTCGAGAAAAAACAACGATCGCCGCGGGGGCAATGTTGACGTTGAGCCCGGGCTCTCTGGATGATTCCTCCATGATCTTGATAGAGATCGGAGTTGATGTTGATGAGGCCCTCATCCGAACATGACGATCGGAGATAGGCGCGATCCTTAGTCGAACCAAGGTGACCGGTCATTTGGTGATGAATATGCGAAGTCGCGGTTGATCTGCTTGGCGAGCCATCGACCTTTGCGGACACAGGAAGGAACTCTCAATGAAAGCACCAATGTCGGTGTCAAAACCGGCGGATCTCGGGTAGGGGTCCCGAACTGTGCGTCTAGGCGGATGGTAACAGGAGACAAGGGACACGATGTTTACCGAGTTGGGCCCTCTTGATGGAGGTAAAACCCTACGTCTGCTTGATTGATATTGATATTGTGGATGTTTACAAGAGTGGATCTACCAAGAGATCAAGGAGGCTAAACCCTAGAAGCTAGCCTATGGTATGATTGTAAGGGTTGTTGTATATGTCTATCGACTAACTTTGGCCCGGTTTATATAATGCACGAGGCCGAGGATAACAAGAGTCCTAGCCGAATCGCGGTGGGGAGCAGTCCTTGTCTTGATCGCCAAGTCTTGTTGATTCTTCCTTGTATCTGGCAGCTGTCCGGACTGGCCCATGAGTATCTGACCATGGGGTCCTCGGCCCAATCAACTGTCAGGGAGGCAGCGTTGAGTACCCTAGTCCAGGACACCGTCAACCATGATGAACCTACAAACTATGAGGAAGCGATGATGAGCCCAGATTCCACAAAGTGGCTTGAGGCCATGAAATCTGAGATGGGATCCATGTATAAGAACAAAGTATGGACTTTGGTAGACTTGTCGGATGATCAGCAACCCTTTGAGAATAAATGGATCTTCAAGAGGTAGACAGACGCTGATAGTAGTGTTACTTTCTACAAAGCTTGACTTGTCGAAAAAGGTTTTCAACAAGTTCAAGGTGTTGACTACGATGAGATTTTCTCACTCGTATCGATGCTTGAAGTCTGTCCGAATCATGTTAGTAATTGCCGCATTTTATGAAATCTGGCAAATGGATAACAAAACTACATTCCTTAATGAATTTATTAAAGAAGAGTTGTATATGATGCAACTAGAAGGTTTTGTCAATCCTAAAGGTGCTAGCAAAATGTGCAAGCTCCAGCGATCCATCTATGGACTGGTGCAAGCATCTCGGGTTGGAATATACGCTTTGATAAGTTGATAAAATAATATGGTTTTATACAGACTTTCGGAGAAGCCTTTATTTACAAGAAAGTGAGTGGGAGCACTACAGCCTTTCTGATAAGTATATGTGAATGACATATTGTTGATCTAAAATAATGTAGAATTTTCTGGAAAGCATAAAGGAGTGTTTGAAAGGAGTTTTTCAAAGAACGACCTCGGTGAAGCTGCTTACATATTGAGCATCAAGATCTATAGAGATAGATCAAGATGCTTGATAAGTTTTCTCAATGAGTACATACCTTGACAAGATTTTGAAGTAGTTCAAAATGGAACAATCAAAGAAGGAGTTCTTGCACGTGTTACAAGGTGTGAAGTTGAGTGGACTCAATGCCCGACCACTCTGAGAAAATAGAAAGAGAATGAAAGTTCATTCCTATGCCTCGAGTCATAGGTTCTATGAAGTATGCTATGCTATGTACCAGACCTATTGTGAACCTCACCATGAGTTTGGCAAGAGGGTACAATAGTGATCGAGGTGGATCCTTTGGACAATGATCAAAATTATCCTTAGTGAAATAAGGAGATATTTCTCGGTTATGGAGGTGATAAAAAGTTCGTCGTAAAGAGTTCCGCCGATGCAAGCTTTGACACTAATCCGGATGACTCTAAGTCCCAATCTGGATACATATTGAAAGTGGGAGCAATTAGCTAGAGTAGCTCCGTGCAGAGCGTTATAGACATAGAAATTTGCAAAATACATACGGCTCTGAATGTGACAGACCCGTTGACTAAGCTTCTCTCACAAGCAAAACATGATCACTCTTTGGGTGTTAATCACATAGCGATGTGAACTAGATTATTGACTCTAGTAAACCCTTTGGGTATTAGTCACATGGAGATGTGAACTATTGGTGTGAAATCACATGACGATGTGAACTAGATTATTGACTCTAGTGCAAGTGGGAGACTGAAGGAAATATGCCCTAGAGGCAATAATAAAGTTGTTATTTATATTTCCTTATATCATGATAAATGTTTATTATTCATGCTAGAATTGTATTAACCGGAAACTTAGTACATGTGTGAATAATAAACAAACAGTGTCACTAGTATGCCTCTACGTGACTAGCTCGTTAATCAAAAAGTTTCTTAGCCATAGACATGAGTTGTCATTTGATGAATGGGATCACATCATTAGAGAATGATGTGATTGACTTGACCCATCCGTTAGCTTAGCACTATGATCGTTTAGTTTATTGCTATTGCTTTCTTCATAACTTATACATGTTCCTATGACTATGAGATTATGCAACTCCGAATACGGAGGAACACTTAGTGTGCTATCAAGCGTCTAGCGTGGCTGGGTGGCTATAAAGATGCTCTAAAGGTGTCTCCGATGGTGTTTGTTGAGTTGGCATAGATCGAGATTAGGATTTGTCACTCCGATTGTCGGAGAGGTATCTTTGGGCCCTCTCGGTAATGCACATCACTACAAGCCCTGCAAGCAATGTGACTAATGAGTTAGTTACGGGATGATGCATTACGTAATGAGTAAAGAGACTTGCTGGTAACGAGATTGAACTAGGTATTGAGATACCGACGATCGAATCTCGGGCAAGTAACATACCGATGACAAAGGGAACAACGTATGTTGCTATGCGATTTGACCGATAAAGATCTTTGTAGAATATGTAGGAACCAATATGAGCATCCAAGTTCTGCTATTGGTTATTGAGCAGAAGTGAGTCTCGGTCATGTCTACATAGTTCTCGAACCCGTGGGTCCGCACGCTTAACGTTCGATGACGATCGGTATTATGAGTTTATGTGTTTTGATGTACCGAAGGTAGTTCGGAGTCCCGGATATGATCACGGACATGACGAGGAGTCTCGAAATGGTCGAGACATAAAGATTGATATATTGGATGACTATATTCGGACACCGGAATAGTTCTGGGGGTCACCGGATAAATATCATAATCTAGGAAGGGTTATGGAACCATCGAGATAATGGGGCTTATTGGGCCTAGGGGAGAGAGGGGCTGCCAGGGCTGCCCCCCCCATGGGCCTAGTCGAATTGGACTAGGGAGGGTGGTGCCCCTCCTTCCTTCTCTTTCCCCTCCTTCCTTCTTCTCCTAGTAGGACTAGGGAAGGGAGTCCTACTCCTACTAGGAGGAGGATTCCTCCCCCTTAAGCGCCCTATGAGGGCGGCGGCCTCCCCTCCCTCCTTTATATACGTGGGGAGGGGGGCACCCTAGAACACATCAAAGTTGATCTTAGCCGTGTGCGGTTCCCCCCTCCACAGATTTCCACCTCGGTCATATCGTCGTAGTGCTTAAGCGAAGCCCTGCATCGGTAACTTCATCATCACCATCATCACGCCGTCATGCTGACGAAACTCTCCCTCGGCCTTAGCAGGATCAAGAGTACGAGGGACGTCACCGAGCTGAACATGTGCAGATCGCGGAGGTGCCATGCGTTCGGTACTTGGATCATTTGGATCGCGAAGACGTTCGACTACATCAACCGCGTTACTAAACGCTTCCGCTTTAGGTCTACGAGGGTATGTGGACACACTCTCCCCGCTCGTTGCTATGCATCACCTAGATGGATCTTGCGTGTGCGTTGGAATTTTTTGAAATACTATGTTCCCCAACATCTGGGACGTCACGAGGAGCTCCGAAATAGTCCGGATGTAAAGATTCATATATGAGTTGTTATTGGGGTTCTGAAAAAAGTTTTGAGTTTTTTCTGTATTGTACCGAGAAGGTTCTTAAGGTTTCGGAGTGGAGCCCACCTGCATGTGGGACCCACATGAGCGTGGGTAGTGGAAAAAGTCCCACAACCATGGTCTAGGTGCCAAGATCCTCCTTTAAAGGAATAGTATCATATCCGAGAAGGGATAAGATCAGGATCCCTAAAACGGGGAATAGCGATCGGTGAGGAAGGAAAGGAGGAATTTCCTTCCTCCCCCTTTGAAAAACGACCCTAGGGCCTTGGAGGGCAAGCCATCGGCCCCCTCCACACCTATATAAAGGTGGGGAGGCGTTTGGGGCAGCCGCTATTCGACCCTTGCCCGCTACCTCTCGCAACTGCTCCCACGTTTCACCAGTACGCGCTTGGCGAAGCCCTACCAGAGTTCTGCTGCCCCCACCATGCCATCGTGTTGGTTCACATCTCATCTACCTCCTCTCCCTCCATTGCTGGATCAAGAAGGAGAGGACGCCGCCGAGCCGTATGTGTGCTAAACTCAGAGGTGCCGCACGTGCGGTACTTGGATCGGATTGGATCTTGACGCGAGTACGACTACGCCAACCACAGTCTCTAGATCGTTAACGCTTTTGGTCTAGAAGGGTATGTAGACACCACTCTCCTCTCGTAGATGTGCATCTCCTAGATTGACCTTGGTGAATGTAGGAATTTTTTTGTCTCCCATGCAACGTTCCTCAACAGTGGCATCATGAGCTAGGTCTATGCGTAGATGACATCACGAGTAGAACACAAAGGAGTTTGTGGGCGTTGATATTCAGATTGCCTCCTTCCTTAATCTTATTTTGATTCAGTGGTATTGTGGGATGAAGCGGCCCGGACCAACTTTACATGTCCACGTACATGAGAACGGTTCCATCGACTGACATGCAACGTGTTGCATAAATATCGCTGGCGGGTGTCTTTCTCTCCCACCTTGGTTTAATCGGATTCGACAAAGGCGGTCCTTGTATAAGTTTAAATAGCAACTTGAATATCACCATTGTGGCTTTGCATAGGTAAGGACAATTCTTACTAGTCACCCATAGCAGTCACATAAACCATGCACACCAAAGTAGAGGACGTCTAACTTGTTTTTGCGGGATATGTTGTGATATGATATGGCCAAAGACATGATGAGATATATTTGATGTATGCGATGATCATGTTTTGTATAGATTATCACTACTTGCATGTCGATGAATCGACAACGGCGGAGTCATAGGGTTGTCTTCAATTATTGTATGACATGTGTGTCAATCATTAAGCGCTATATAATGCTTTACTTTATAAGCTAGCGGTAGCAATAGTTGTAGAAGCATGGTTGGCGTGACAACCCCGATGGAGACACAATGATGGAGATCATGGTATCATGTCGGTGACGATGGAGATCATGCCAGTGCTTTGAGGATGGAGATCAAAAGCAAGATGATGGCCATATCATGTCACTTATGATTTGCATCTGATGTTAATCCTTTTATGCATCTTATTTTGGTTAGGACGAGGTAGCATTATAAGGTGATTCCTCACTAAAATATCAGGATAAAATTGTGTTCTCCCCAAGTGTGCACCGTTGCGAAAGTTTGTCGTTTCGAAGCCCCACGTGATGATCGGGTGTGATAGACTCTACGTTCGCATACAACGGGTGCAAGCTAGTTTTGCACATGCGGAACACTTGGGTTAAACTTGACAAGCCTAGCATGTACAGACATGGCCTCGGAACACAAGAGACCGAAAGGTCAAACATGAGTCATATAGTAGATACGATAAACATGGAGATGTTCACCATTGAAACCACCTCATCTCACATGATGATCAGACTTGGGTTGGTGAATTCGGATCATGTTACACTCGGACAACCGAAGGGATGTTGATTTGAGTGGGAGTTCTTGGATAATATGATTAATTGAACTCATTATCTTGAACAATAGTCTAAGTTATATTTGCAAATTATATTGTAGATAATATGATTAAGTAGCTCCCCTGAATTTCAATGCATTCCTAGAGAGAGCTAAGCTGAAAGAGGATGGAAGCAACTTTGTGGACTGGGCCCATAATCTGAGGATTATCCTCATGGCTGCCCAAAAGTCTTATGTCCTTGATGCACCGCTTGGTGCGCCACCCCCTCCAGCAACTCTAGATGTTGTGATCCCGCCGCAGTCCGCGTGCTCGCCGCCGACTACCTTGGGCTTCACGTTGAACACTTTCAGCCATAAGCGAAGTCTGGTGGACCGGGCGCTTCATAGACAACGATGAAGGTCGAACTATGGAGGAGGGAGTTTGGGGCTAGATCATGGAAGTCCAGCCCATAGTAGAACATTAGCCCCCGCACAAAGGTGTGTAGGGGAAATCCAAGCCCCCTAAGGAAATGGGGGAGAAAAACTACCATTTCGCTCGGCTCGGGCGTAGGGATGATCTGGCCCTCTTCGGGGGCTCGATGGGCGACGTTGGCCGGCAAGTAACCGGCCTCCTTCAGCTTTAGAATATCGTTGTTGGTGCGGAGGAGGCCTCCCAGTTTCCATTGGTGCCAGATCCGGCCATGGTCGAAGGAGGAGAAGTGGGATTTGCTATGGAAGCGGAGATAAATGGCGCTGGAGCTCTAGAGGATTGCGAGTGTGGAAGGAAGGAGAAGGCGTGTGTCGGTGTCAAAACCGGCGGATCTCGAGTAGGGGTCCCGAACTGTGCGCCTAAGGCAGATGGTAACAAGAGGCAGGGGACATGATGTTTACGAGTTGGGCCCTCTCGATGGAGGTAATACCCTACTTCTGCTTGATTGATCTTGATGATATGAGTATTACAAGAGTTGATCTACCACGAGATCGTAGAGGCTAAACCCTAGAAGCTAGCCTATGAGTGCGATTATTGTTGTCCTCTGGACTAAACCCTCTGGTTTATATAGACACCGTGGGGGCTAGGGTTACAGTCGGTTACAAGGGAGGAGATCTACATATCCGTATTGCCAAGCTTGCCTTCCGCCAAGGAGAGTCCCATCCGGACACGGGGACGAAGTCTTCAATCTTGTATCTTCATAGTCCAACAGTCCGGCCAAAGGATATAGTCCGGCTGTTGGAGACCCTAATCTAGGATTCCTCGGTATCCACGAGACAGGCTTCAATGGCGATGAGTTTGGGCGCATGATTGTCTTGACATTGCAAAGGCGGGTTCCTCCTCGAATACTCCATAGAAGATTTTGAACACAAGGATAGTGTCGGCTCGCAAAACAAATTCCACATACCACCATAGAGAATAATATTTCCACATCTAATTTGCCGACCGTTTGTCATAACATGACGTATTGCCCGCAGTCTAGTAATGTGAACCGTCTTCCTCGACCAACTTCTTTGTTACTTGCGTTTTGCGGCGATTTATTTGTACGACTTGTCGAAGCGAGATCGTGTCCCCTTATTACAGGATTCTCATCAATACGGATGTGGGTAACCCAATCGTGCCTGTTGGTATGACTCCTCAATCTTAGGTAAGTCCCAAACAGCCACTCGAAGGACGCTTGATATTCATCCCCTTTATAAAGAGGCCAAGGCTTGTCCTTTTTCTCCTTGCGCTCAGTCGAATCCTTCCCGCACCTCGAGTTCCAACACCCAAGTCTCAGGTCAGGCGCTCCGGATCTTCAACCATGTCCGGACCCAACCTTCAAGGTCGGTGGATGCCTTCCTCATCCTGAGAGGAAGACATCAAGCTAAGAGAGGCGGTATTTGACGGTGAAATCTCGCATAGGTTGCACTGCTTTCGAGGAAGGTTATTCCGATCCGAACCGGCGAGGCGTCGTATTCATCTCTCACTTCCTCGAGGCTAGGCCTTGCTCTAGATCCCTTTGTAAGGGGCTCATGTTCTATTACGGGCTGGATTTCAATGACTGGCCCCAGTTCCATCCTTCACCTCTAAATGCGTTCATCGTCGTGTGTGAAGCTTTCCTCCGCATTACCCACACTTGACTGTGGCTCAAAACTTTCAATGTGGGCGAAGATGATTGAGGCGTCGTAGAAGTCTTGGAGGTGCCGTAATAAAGTAAGGCGTCAGTTCCATGGCGGAAGGTTCCTTCGGAGGTGTCGGTTTATAGCAGCGGGGTGGTTCTATATCACAGCTCCCGGGGCACCAAGTGGGTAGCTGCCCTGCCTTTCTCTCGGGCCCCCACCTGGCGATGTCGTGGATCACCAAGGGGCTAGGCGGGGGGCAGTAAATGATGTGCCGATATTGCAAAGCCGCCTCGAGACCTCCTCGAGAGATGTCGGCTTAGTCCGGTAATGCAAGTCATGCTAGTTAGTGGGTCCTGCCTTGCAAGCGTCGACCCATCTGAATGTGGGAGTTCAACCGGAAGGACCACGAGATATTCAGCACTTCTTGACATGGCTCGAGGAGATGTCTGGTGTTCTTGGACCACAAATAAGAGTCCGGACCTCACCGAGGATCTTGGTCTGAGCTCTGTCCTTAAACACCCAAGTAAGTAATCCCATGGGCCGAATATGTTGTTTTCCTTTCATTTATCTCAACATCATTACGAAAAATCGCTCTTTGACCAAGGCTGGGTAACAAAGCGAAGATGACCAGTGTCGGCTCCCTTCGAAGGCCTGGCAGATCCGGTACTAGCAGAATGCTCAGTGGCGCCTTATCGAGCGCCCTCGAGGAAGATAAAGGGGAATAAAAGAAATTTGGCGGGCCTCGCTCGTTATCTATCAAACCGGGAATTAGCGCCTCCATGAAGAAGACAACAGGGAGAAGGATTCGAAACCCCCTCTCCCCAAGGAAGGAAGAGGACCACCTCTGAAGACCCGGAAACTAAGGTTTCCAAACGGGGGAAGAGATCTTCACCAGAGGGTCCCGCCTCGGAGGGCATCCTTGCCGCAAGTGTCCGCAAGGGGATCAGCCTCCCACCGAGCTGTAAGTAAGCGAAAAGTGCCTATAGTAAAAATTATCATGTTTTACCTTTGAGGACAATAACCGAAACACAGATCTTGCAGTTCGGATCGTAGCCCTTCTCGACAGGGATCATCTTCGGGGGATCTTCTTCCGGAGATGATGGAGAGAGAAACACCTCCCCATGGCACCCCCTTACGAGGCGGGCGATGCTGAAGTGTCGTCGCGAAAGGCTTCTCTGATCTGCCAAGGCGGAGGTAATTCCTTGGCCACTGAGGTCCTCGATATTGGCCCCTAAGGAGACAGCGGAAAGAGTGCAGGAACCGTCTGGTGTGTACTCGGATCGTTGAAGGATCTTACGGAGCAGCGGCTATCTCAGAGGTGCATAAATGCGCTAATGGATGCGGTGATTGAGAGGATTTCATCCGCCGGCGGGTTGCATGAAGCATTCTGAGTGCTGAAAGGCTTTGTGGTGCGATGAAATAGTGTGTAGTTTTGGCTGTACCGCTGCGTTAGGTGTGCCCTATGCAGATAGTAGCCCCTGAGACTCTGGTTGCCGTCGAGAACGGCGGCAAAGGGAGGATCATATCTCAGGTAATAATTAGTCCGCCTTCATGTGTAGGTGGTAGAAGGTCGGCTAGCGGACTAGTGGAGTTACCGAGTGAGCGACAACTTGATGTGGCGGATGCGACATCGTGCTTGTCAACAAGCGGCAGCGAGGCACGGGTATGTGATTTCTCCGGTGATCAACACGTAGTAAAAGGAGCATAGTGCGGTATCTTTAATATGTTGTATTGCAGATGGAGCTGCGGCCGTGGAGACCCTTGGCGGAACTTGCGAAACAAAGAACAAGCACTGGAATAGTGATGCGGCCGATCTAAAAGCGGCGAAGAGCTT
Organism: Aegilops longissima; assembly: GCA_021605205.1. Lineage (NCBI taxonomy): Eukaryota > Viridiplantae > Streptophyta > Magnoliopsida > Poales > Poaceae > Aegilops > Aegilops longissima. Next base: position 34,813 of record JAHIAM010004760.1, read on the forward strand.
AAGGCGAACAGGCTGCCCATTGCAGTAAGGAAAAAATGGCCAAGATGGTCGTTGAGTTGAAAGATGCCGCCGACCATTACCAGCTTCTTGAAAAAGAAAACCGAGTGAAGGCGATGGAGCTGGAGAAGGCCATGGTAGCAGCCAAGGAAGCCCGCTCTAAGATCAGAGCGTCGAAGGAGGAGCTGCATCAAGCTGGTGATATCGCGGCTAGGAAGCCCTTCTTGTTGCGGACGAAGTTCGGAGATCCGAAGTATGCCCCTCTTGATCAACTATGGAGTTATGTGACGCATATGCGGATCGGCAGCGATCTGTTGATCGGCCGAGTATAAGGATCAAAAAGATCGTGAAGTGGAAAAGCTATTACGGTCATGGTTCGATGGTCGGTCGTCCGCCTTATTGTTAAATGGCGAATACTGAGTGGGCGAGCTCCATAGGTTGTCGGGCTTGCCATGATGTACATTGTGGATCACTGTGGCGAGAGGGCCCGCGGCGAATAGTTATTTTGGTTTGGTGCAACGATTCCTTGGTGCTGTGCCGCATATCGATGCTATGAAGAGGTCGGCGTGCATAGAGGGTGCGCGGATGGCACTTGCCCGTTGAAAGGACATGCGGTGCCCCCATGTGTGGTTTTGGTAATTGATGACATTCTCTATGGACTAATGGTTGCATTGAGTTATATTTGAAGGATTTTTCCATAGGCATTTCTTGAAGTCCATGTGTTGGTTTCAAGGAGTTTATGGGTTGACCAAGGTGCTATTAAGGAATTATCCAAAGATTGGTCATGTGAGTGTTGAGCTTATTGCAAGCATGTCTTGAAGAAGAAGATTGTGTGATCATTCATGTTTACCTTCAAGACATCATCCAAACAAAGAGAGTTGGAAAGATTCAAGGTTGATCAAGACTAAGTCAAGAGTGAATCAAGTTGATCAACTCACAAAGCGTAGAAGATGTCCGAGAGGATCAAGTGATCCCATGGTATAGTAAGCATTGTCCATTGCACTTTGTGTACTAACCCATGGTCTATGTGAGAGTCTATGTGGGGTTAGATGCGTGTCCATGGGCTTGCATCAAGAGGAAGATATCATACAACCCATAGAAAGGATGACATCAAGTGGTGATCATCATCAAGATTGTCGTGTGCAAGTTCAAGTGGAGAATCACGAAGAGATCAAGTGCTTGAAGCTTTCCATCCATTTGGTGTCAATGGACTTGTGAAGATGTGCCAAAGAGTGGCTCACCCATAGTGGAGTATGGGGGAGCAATCATCTAGTCTCCATCGACCCAGCGCAATCAAGAAAGGTGGTCCATCTTGAGGAGGACAAGATCGTCATAATCTAGCTCAAGTGGATCATGTACAAGGCAAAGGTTTGCCCTTGATAGGTTTCTATTTTACGGTCTCATGGTGGTAGTTGGGAGACGGGTTATAGGATCGATAGCCGTACTATCAAGGGGGCTCTCAAGTGAGTAGCTTGATCGTATCATTTGTCGAGAGCTCAAAAACCATTGCATCCTTGCATCATGTTTCTTGGTTCTTATTTGGTTCTCTTTGTGAGTCTTAGAGCTTATGGTCATCTTGATGACAAGCTTGAGTTCATCAGCGGAGTTTGCATCGTCTTCTATGAAGTTTTCGGTGTTGGAGGTTTTACGGTCTTATCCGAGGAAGGGTTCTCACCATTTTCTTTTGGGCCTTTTCTCATTTGCTTATTATTGGTATTTCTATCAATATTGTGTTATCCCTTGTCGCTAGCTTTCCGACAAACTTGGTTTCGTCGAATTGAATCGAATGCAGAAGTTGTGGTAGTTTTGGTGTTACGAAAAGGCTGCAGCGGTACTACCGTGGGTAGGGGCGGAGTATTTTTACTACCGCCCTTGGGGCGGTACTACCGCTTGAGCAGTACTACGCGGCTACTTCCGTGGATACTTCGGTCGGGACCAAAAAACTTCGTCACAAGTCCAGCGGTGGTAAACACGGATGTAATATTTTAGTACCGCTTTCATAGCAGTAGTACCGCTACCCTTAGCGATAGTACCGCTACCCCTAAGCGGTAATACCGTGATGTCAAGTGGTACTACCGCTCGGTCTTGAGCTGTGAGCATAACGGTTGGATTTTTTCCCACCTATAAAATGGGGTCTTCTTCCCCATTGAACCTTATCTCTTGAGCTCGTGTTCTTCCCCCATTGTTGACCTTCTTTGAGCTTGCTAACTCTTAATCCCTCAATGATTCTTGCTAGTTCTTGAGGAAAGAGAGGAGATCTAGATTCACGTTTCCACCAATCACTTTCTCCTCTAAGTGAGGGAACCCCTTGGATCTAGATCTTGGAGTTCTTCGTGTTCTTCTTTCGTTCTTCCTCTCATTTTCCTCCCTAGCATTAGTTGCTTTGGTGGGATTTGGGAGAAAAGGACTTGGGCACTCCGTGTGCCCTTGCCATTACATTTGGTGCATCGGTTTGAGTTCTCCTCGATGATCGTGGAAGTGAAGTTTGAGAAGCTTATTACTCTTGGGTGTTTGGGCACCCTAGAGCTTGTTCCTCTTAGGTGCCTTGGCGCCCTAGACAGGTGTGGTGTTAGGAGCTCAATCGTTGTGGTGTAAAGCTCGAGACAGCGTCGGGGTCTCAATTAGGTTGTGGAGATTGCCCGAGCAATTTGGTAGTTCAGTGACCGCCCCAAGGGTTGCCAAAGTGTCTGGGTTCGGTGACCGCCCCAAGGGTTGCCATTTATCTGGGTTGGTGACCGCCCTCAAGGGTCCCTTAGTGGAATCACGGCATCTTGCATTGTCGAGGGTGAGGAGATTACAGTGGCCCTAGTGGCTTCTTAGGGAGCATTGTGCCTCCACACCGCTCCAAGCGGAGATTAGCATCCATGAGGTGTGAACTTGGGATACATCGTCGTCTCCAGTGCCTTGGTTATCTCTTACAGGGCCCTTTACTTATGCACTTTACTTTGTGATAGCCATATTGTTCTTTGTCATATATCTTGCTATCACATAGTTTCTTATCTTGCTTAGCATAAGTTGTTGTTGCACATAGGTGAGCCTAGTTGTTTTAAGGTTTTGTGCTTGACAAATTAACGCTAGGATTATTCGCATTTGTTCAAGCCTAAACCGTAATTATTTTCAAGTGCCTATTCACCCCCCCTCTAGGCGACATCCTTGATCTTTCAATTGGTATCGAGCCTCATCTCTCTTTGTTGGGCTTAACCGCCTAGAGTAAAGATGTCGACTAGAGGATTAGGATTCTCGACACTCTTAGTTTCGATGGCACAAATTTTGATGTTTGATGAATCGCATGCTTAACCTCTTTAGGGTCATGGACCCAAATTTAGAAGCGAATTGTAGATATGGGTTTTTCTCCTCCAAAGGATCCCCAAAGATTATCTTTAGAGGATGAGAAAACTCTTATCTCAATGCTCAAGCTTCTAATGTGCTTTTGATGCTTTGAACAATGTAGTTATATTTCAACTCATGCCATTCAGGGATGCTCATGAGTTATGGACAAAGCTTCAAGACAAATATGGTGTGTCCAAGATTTGTGGGGATGGTTGTTCTCCCTCCACCTCCGATTAGTATAGTCTTCTCAACTTCTTCTACTTCACCTACATGTGGTTTGCCACAAGGTAATGATATGTTGAGTAGTGTTGGTCATTGCAATGATGATAGTATGCTTCTTGTGGATGATCCTTCATCACTATATTATTGCAATGCTCCTTCTTTGGCTTTAACACTTGAGCACTCCAAATGTTTCACATGCTTGTGTTGATAGTCCTTGCATATCATGTAGAAATTGCTTGACTAAATCTCATGATGATATGCTTGCTATGTCTTGTTGCCATGATAAAAATGCATCTATTTCCTCGAATTGTTGTGCTAACAATGTAGAGTAAACCAACACTCCATGGAACAAGATGTGGTGTTTAATGGTGCCTCAAGGGATCCTACATCATCATCTATTGCGTTTTGCCTTATGGCTAAGGCGTCAAAGGTATCTCCTACTTTGTACCCCAATATGTCTCTTGATGATGATGTTGATGCTAATGATGAAGAGAATGATAATGTTGCCTCCTTAAAACTAAGGAAATGATTTTAAAGCTCTTCATAAAATAAAATTACTCGTTCAACTTCATGGAAATAACGTCCATTTCCATTGATGGCAAGAAATACATTGAGGAGTTGGAATCTCAACTAGAGGAGCATGAGGTCACCATTGAGAAAATGGAAGCTCATGGGCGTGATTACGCTAATGAGATTGCGGACCTCTCTCAAGCTCTTGAACTTGAACAAACCACCAAGGAATCTCTTGAGGAGACTTTTGCTCTAGAATTATCTAGAGTAAGGGAATCTCGTGATAGAGCTCTTGAGGTGGCCAATGATTTTGAAACTAAAGTGAGGAGCTTGAAGTTGCGCATGCTAAACTCCACGAGGACTTTGAGCACCTTGAAAATGGCTCAAGGGTCATTAAAGTGAGCTCATCAAACTCACGAGTCTCATGCTCAACTTAAAGCTTCATATTCAAAGAGCTTGCCAAGTTGTCTTCTCCTCTTATTGTTAATGATGATGCTTGTGCTACTAACTCTATTTCTTGTGAAGCATCCTTTTAAAGGAGAATGTTGAGCTACGGGCTCAACTTGAATTGCTATGTAGCAATTATGGGAAGTGGAAGAAAGCCATGAAAAGCTCTCAAGCTCTCATGATGATTGAGGAGTTCGGACTAGGGGGTGTCGGATAGCGAACTATCATCATCGGCGGACTCAAGACTATGAAGATACAAGATTGAAGACTTACGTCTGGGTGTCGGATGGGACTTTCCTTGGCGTGGAAGGCAAGCTTAGCGATACGGATATGTAGATCTCCTACCATTGTAACCGACTATGTGTAACCCTAACCTATCCGGTGTCTATATAAACGGAGGTTTTAGTCCATAGGGCGAACAACAATCATACCATAGGCTAGCTTCTAGGGTTTAGCCTCTTTGATCTCATGATAGATCCACTCTTGTAACACACATCATCAATATTAATCAAGCGGGGCGTGAGGTTTTACCTCCATCAAGAGGGCCGAACACTGGGTAAAACATCGTGTCACTTGTCTCCTGTTACCATCCGCCTAGATGCAGTTCGGGACCCCCTACCGAGATCCGCGGTTTGACACCGACATTGGTGCTTTCATTGAGAGTTCCTACGTATGCGTCACCGATAGGCCCGATGGCTCCTTGATCATCAACAACGGCGTGGTCGGTGAGACTTTTCTCCCGGGCAGATCTTCGTGTTGGCGGCTTTGCTGCGGGCCAATTAAGCAGCCATCTGGAGCAGATCAGCTTCGCCCCGGCCATCGGTCAGATTTGGAAGTTTGAACTATCGGCCGATATCGCGGAGACTTGATCTTGACAGTTGAACGCAATAGCGTGCCGCCTTGTCTTGATGGGCATGATGTAACTCTGCAGCCGAGCGATTGCCACGGAGCCGCACCGATATCCGCTCCGACCCTTAATCCGGGCGGATTCCCCGATCGAGGGCGAGTGGTTGGACACCGCCTCGGGGCTACAATCTCTCGGCGATCGAGCCAAACTCCATCCTGTCCTTTGCAAAGACCTCGACTCCGGGTGCGGACTCCTCTCCGGACTCCGAACCCTCCAGCGCCCTTGCCAATCGAATCCGATTGGGCGCCCTTTATGGAGTTCACGGACGCGGACATCTTCGGCTTTTCGCCCTTTGGCGACATCTTGAATTCACTAAAGTACCTCTCGTTATCGGAGAGCCCTGGTGGGACTACGGTCGGGGCGGTTGGGATCTGAGACGACGAAGAAATTCAAAGCCACCAACCACCCACTTGGTAGCGGCGTCGGCGATCTAACCGACATGCTAGACTATGACTCAGAAGACATCGGCGGTATGGGCGGCGATCTGGGAGGCGAACAAGACCAGCGCCTACAGAGCCTTTGGAAGGCCACCTCGTCATCGACATATATATGGTGGACATCCCAAAAGATGGGAATGGCGATGGAACAACGGAGGATGACCCCTCAAAAAGTAGCCCAAGCGCCCGGCGTCGTGGCGCCGCTCTAAATCCGCCACAGCAAGAATGAAGATTCCGGCACGGAGATAACAATACACGGAAAGTGCGAAGACAATCCACTCGGCAAGATCCGGTAGCGGGAGGATGGAGACACCAGCCCTCACGAGAGGCGGCGGAAGAAGAGGTAGAGGATTATATGCCTCCCTCCGGAGCGAAGCAAGCCTCGGCGGCGATGAATTCGTCGTGCACGAGGATCCCGTCGAACAAGGCGTTTTAGGCGCGGGCTTATAGCCCGGCGAAAAGCCTCAAGAAAAGCAGCTACTGACTTAGAGCTGATCTGGATCGCTGGCCAACGGATGGTGAAGTCCTCGCGGCCGAAGAGCATGAGCTCGAATGCCCCTCAAAAGCTACCCTAAGCATAAGCTGCTCCCCGATTAGAGGAGGAGGCTTACGAACCCGCATCACCCGGGAGACAATACGGCTGACCGACCACCCGTGGTCGCGACAGAGGCCTCTAGGCCCTTCACTAGAACCGTACCCGGCATCGCTCAAAAGCACCACGGCCACAAGGGCGCTCCGGACCTGCGAGATATATTGGAGGACAAGGCAAGACAATCAAGATCGATCTATGGATGGCGTGGGCATATGCAGTGCGTGGCGACAACCGTCGCGCCCGGACACGATAAGTCGGCGGGCGAACAAAAGCAGACAAAGCTCTTTTGAGCTCCGTCGTGATATCGCCCGATCTGAGGCGCGCACACCCACTATGCTTCACGAGGCGAGTAATGGATCATCAAATCCCGAAGGGTTTAAACCCGTCAATATTGAATCCTATGATGGCACAACAGACCCAGCGGTTTGGATCGAAGACTATCTCCTTCACATCCACATGGCCCGCGGTGGCGATCTTCACGCCATCAAATACCTCCGCCTCAAGCTTAAAGGACCAGCCGACATTGGCTCAACAGCTTGCCGGTGAGTCAATTGGGAGCTGGGAGGACACTGAAGCCGCATTTCTCGATAACTTCGGGGAACTTGTAATGCGACCACGGAACAGCGATGACCTAAGCCACATAATTCAGCAGCCGAACGAATCGGCGGACAATTACGGACACGGTTCTTAACCAAGAAAAACCAAATCGTCATTGTCCGGATCGGAGGCCCTCGCGGCCTTCAAGCATAACATCATGACGAGTGGCTTGCCCGGCACCTAGGACAGGAAAAGCGAAATCCATGGCAGCCCTCACATCACTTATGACCGCCTGCGCGGTGAGCACAGGTGGCTGTACGCAGCAACAACCTCGGCAAAAATTACAGCGTCCGGACTTCAAGGACCCGAAATGGCGGGCAGCGTCGTAACAAAACAAGCGTCGCGTGCGCCAACAATATTGAGGATCGGCAATCAATGCGGACTCGAGCTCTAAACCGGTCGCGGAAAAAGCCATTCAAAGAACTACTCGGGTCCGTCCAATCGGACCGAATACTCGACGCTTGTGCGGATACGGCACCCGAAAACCAGCTAACCACACCAGCAGGGACTGTTGGGTATTCAACAGGCAGGCAAGTTAATTGCGAAAAAAATGACAAGGGCTGCATAGCAATGGCGAGGGCGAGACCCAACCGCCCGAACAATAGAGGATGAAGTGTTTCCCCCACAGTGCGGACGGTGAACATGATATCATAGCACATACCCAAAAGGGGCGAGCGTGCACTCGAGGATGTCTACAGCGATGGAGCAGTTGCCCGAAGTTCAATCCATGGTCCTCCTGCCCAATCACTTTTGACGAAGGACCACCCCACCGACATCCGCCACGGTGGATTCGCGCCTTGGTCTTAGACCCAATCGTCGATGGATTTCACCTAACGAGTCCTATGAATGGCGGCGGCCTTTGACCTGCTTTACCGGGATACGGTCGCCAAAATGGGCATAGACCCTCAAAGTTAAACCTACCAAAACGACCATTAAAGGCGTCATACCAGGTGTAAAGCCAATTATGCAGGCTCAATTACTGGAAGTGGTCTTGGATCCCGGATAACTTCGAGCGAGAGTTAATCTTGACATAGTCCCGTTCCGTGGCGGCTATCATGCCTTGCTCGGACGTGCAGCGTTTGCAAAGTTCAGCGGTGCCACACTCGCATACCTCAAGCTCAAGATGCGAGGCCCTCGAGTCATCACGGTCAGCGGAAACCTTGAGCGTTCTCTCCTTGCGGAGGAACATCACAATGACTCTCATGGCGAAGTGCAATGCAGCCTCTTAAGGCAATTCTCGAGTCCGGCCGTTAAGCGGCGGACACTGCTAAGCGCGCGGAGTAACACAACAAGACCACACAGCACGTTCGAGCACGCAGCGTAGCGATGCGGCTAACCCAGCTCTGCGAAGCGTCAAAGCAGGTCTTGGCGTACACCATTACGCTCTAAAGATACCATGGGCATGGGGAGAGGCACGACCACGATAAACCAGACTGCGGCTCAACCACACGGGGCTCTCAAGTGTGTCGTTCCTTTTCTTTTCTTTTACCTTTTACTTTTTACCCACAGGACTCCGTTTGTGAAGCCTGTCCGGCGGCGGACACTGCCGAACTCACGATGCAACAACGAGGGAAGGATAAAGGCTACAGCGAATATCTGGTGGTCTCCATTACGAGCATTTTTATACGCTAATCTGCAGCCTACCCCTGGAGGGGGACATGTTTAACAGTCCCATACCTGGCTTATCGCACTATTTGTATCGTTCTGCATTCATAGCAGCACTTATTAAATAAAACAATGCAACACCTTTTTGCTTATAATTTTATTTCTTTTTCATCCATATGTTCATTCACGGCATGTTGCATCCGTACACTTTGGTACGGCTAATATACACCAGGGGCTTATGTTTCCCGCATTACGGTGTGATGAGTCCGAACACTTTTACAAGTGCGGCACCCCGAACTTATAGCACTATATGCATCAGCTCCGAATCATGTCTTGGGTCAATAGTTGGGTTTGCCCGGCTCCCGTGTTTTGGTACCTTACGTTCCGTTATATCGGCTAAGGTAGCACCGGGAGAACCACTGCGATTCCGCATGATTGAGCTGGGTTAACGCCTCGATGGAAAGCTAAAACTATTTGTCATGATGAGGCGAGAGCGATTGCTGTTGAGAGGTTTTTGCGAGTCCTTAAAGACTTATGCCGCTTAGGCGAGGCGGATCTTGTCCGGCCAAAGGCGTGGATAGCGCCCCAAATTGACCTTCGAAGACTAGGGCCGCGAAATTTAAAATTATAGAATTCTATGGCTAAGTGAGAGTGTTCAAGCATTATAAGTCCGGTTGCCTTGTTACGCTGTGTTGGCGCCTCCTAGATGGACCCAAAAATGGGAACAAGAGCGCTCAAGTTTATCCGAACACCCAGCACTTTCGTGGCATGGGGGCTGAAGCCGACGACTTGCCATCTCTCAGATTTGATAAACAGCTGCCTGAAGGTAATATTTTAAATTAACAAGCGTTGCTTAAGCGCATATGAACTAAGTTTTCAGCGCGCAGGATAACAAAATCGAGTCTACTCAAATATTACATCTTTGGAGCACTCACCCACAATAGTCTGGCGCCCTTGACACACTCTTATAATACATCTCGGGCGTGCGATGCTCCTTGCCCTCTGGTGGCGGATCCATCACGAGCTTCTGGGCATCCATCTTGCCCCAGTGCACCTTTGCGCGGGCAAGGGCCCGACGGGCACCCTCAATACAAGCGGAATGAGGCACGCATCCATCAGCCGCCGCACCAGGCCGAAGTAGCTCCCAGGCATGGCCTCCTTAGGCCACAGCCGAACTATGAGGCCCTTCATGGCCTGTTCGGCCGCCTTGTGGAGCTCGACCAGCTGCTTGGCTGGTGGCTAAAAGCACCGGATGTCCGGCCTCGACATCTTGAGACAGAAGACCTTCTCCGTCGAGCTCCCTCCTCGGCCCGGAGAATCGGCAGCATCGGACCTGCTGTGAGGAAGATCTGCGAGCATACTGGAGAGCTCGAATTCGGGTAAGCAACAGGTAATTAACACTCACATGCTTACTTTGCATGAAAAATGCCTTACCGCTGCTATTTTCTTCACCACCTCAATCTCTGGAGGGCCTTGTAGGCTTGGCCTTAGCAGCTTTGGCACTCTCAAGAGCCGTTGCAAGCTCAGACTCTCGAGTCTTGAGTCACGCTCAAGCTCTCATGTTTTTCACGAGATCCTGGAGCTCTTGCTGTACCTCCGCCACCGCGCCTCCTGCTTTTCTCGCTCGGTGCGCTCACGCGCCGCGTGCGTTCGGCCGCGGCCACCGCCTCCTTCCAGAGTCGCCACCTCGTTAGTGGCCCCTACAATACCACGTTATCCTTGTCATTTTCTTGCAACCAAATCCTTTTACATGAGGTACAATTTTCATAAGGTATTACTCACCTTCTTTTCCTCGAGCTGCTTCTTGGCATGGCGAGCTCGTTCTCGGACCGCTCGAGGTTTTCCTTCAAAGTATTGACCTCCTTGATCGGTCTGGCGGAGGTCGGCAGCACAACCTACAATCCCATATTGACATATTTTTATGACTCCTGCGTTTATCTTTCTAAAGATCCTCAGTCCGGCTTTTCTTTCCGAACACCGAACCGAGCATCGAGGCTCTTGTCTATGTGGTACCATTTTACATATATTAAAATTCTTACCTCAAAGCTTTGTTAGAAGGCTCTGCGAGGCTTCATGCGCCCGCTCTTGGCGAGCTGAACCTTGAATCACCGCACTCATAACAGTGCGGTGTTCCTCTTTGATGGAGGCGCCCTTGAGTGCTCTAGCAAATTATCCGGCACCTCCGGTTGGCCGGAGGCAGCAGCGTCGCGATCTTGCCCTTCTTACGAAGGGTGCGCCCGCCGGACTCGGAGCCTTGTAGCCTCGGGGCTGAGTCGGTGCCTTTGTCGGGAGGGTGTCTGTGACACCTCTGGGGCCTCCTCCTCCTGGTGGGTCCTTTTACAGGATCCCACCTCGGCATCGTCCAGCATGCTTGCAGGGGTGGAGGCGGTCGGAAGGAATCCATATCCGAGCACCCAAGGACCCGCTTGATGAAGCAGGAAGATCATCCTTAGGCGGACTGCGGGGTTGTATCGACATTAGAAAGACATTATGTGGCGAAAATAAAAACCTTCAAGTTATTGAGTCCGGATACTTACGATCTCGCCGAGGGCTTGGCCCTTGTAGGCCAATCCCCTCGTCGTCGTCGGCGTTGGTGGAGAAGTCGGAGGAAGGTTCTTCCTTCTTGGACCCTCCGGCCTCCCAGTTAGGCGACCTTCCTTTTCCTCTCCTCCTTGTTGGGGAGAAGTTTCTTCTTCTTCCTCCTCGTCTTGAGAGAAGATTCTCCTTGAGAATCCGGCGGCACTGGCGTCGGGAGCTCCTTCGAGTTCCGTGGCCTCCTTCTTAGCCTTCTTCTCCGGCACCACATGGGGTGCGGGCAGCTTCTTCCGTCAATCGGGCATCCGCTAGGTCTTACGGTAAAGGCGGACGGTTAATCTGTCCGGGCGTCTTCAACCGATCTGTCGAAGAATAGGGGTTTTAGATCCCACATAGAGTCAATCTATGAAAAAGAGTCCCGTAAAGGTAAAATAACTTACCCCGCCGGCTTGGGCGCGAGCTATATCCGCGATCTTTGTTAGCGGATCACGGGGGCCAGCGCCCTTGAACAGCACCTTCGGGCATCTTCGTCGTAGTATCGAAGAGCGGCTCAAGAACCGGTCTTGTGCGGATTGAACTCCACAAATTGAAGGCCCGCTGTTGGCATGGGAGAATCCGGCGGATGAGCATCACACGGATTACGTCGACAAGCTGAGATTCTTGTCCACCAGGTTTGAGCGCATGTTTGGAGTCCGGATAGCTCGTCGAATCCCCCACTTCAGGCCGTCTCTTTCCATGGCGAGAGCCGTGTGGGAATCAGATCTGGTCGAGGGCCGCCACCCATTCAGGTCGCGTGGCTCGGTGATGTAGAACCACCCGATTGCCACCTTTATTGTCTCCACAAAGAGCCCTCGAGCCATAGGACTTTGGCCATCTTGCCGACCATGGCGCCTCCGCACTCCGGCATGGCCGCCCACAACCTTGACGACATTAAGGTCTTGAGCCATAGGCGAAGTGGGGCTGGATGTAGAGGAAGGCCTCGCACCTGACGATAAACTCCGAGATGTTGAGGGCGAAATTGGGGCCAGGTCGTGGAAGTCCAGGCCGTAGTAGAACATGAGCCCCGGACAAATGGGTGAAGTGGAAAACCTAGTCCCTTGGAGGAAGTGGGAGAAATACCACCCTCTCATGAGGGCTGGGGGTTGGAATGAGCTGCCCGCGTCGGGCAGCTGCTGTAGCGATATCGCCGGACAAGTATCCGGCCTCCCTTGATCTTGTGATGTGCCCCTCCGTGTGGAGGAGGCCATCCATCTGCCTCCCGCTCGACATGGTTGGAGAAGGTTGAGGTGAGAAGTGCGGACTTGGCGGCTGGAGCTCGAGTTGCGAAATGGAACAACCAAGGAGGAAGAAGGCGCGGGTAAAGGGTTGGATCTTTATCCCTTATATGGTAGGACGAAACATGTGTCCCCACCGGCCTGGTAAAACTCGCTTATCTCCCAAAGCGTCACAATCAATGGGCGGTTGGGTTACCACATCCGTATTGATGGGAATCCCGAATAAGGGAACACGATCTACTGCCCGACAAGGCGTGCCAAGGAAACCGCTTAAGCTAAGCTGAGGTGGAACAATAAAAACAATTTGAGTAAAGGCTTGGTAGTGGTGCGGCGTCACGCCACAAAATCGTCAATGATTGATCTTGTGTAATATTATTCTCTCTACGGTGGTATGTGGAATTTATCTTTGCGAGCGGACACTATCTGGTGTTCACAATCTTCTATAAATTATTGGAGGAAGAACCCGCCTTGCAATGCGAAGACAACATGTGCGCGGACTCGTCGTCATTGAAGCCTGGTTGAGAGACTCTTGAGGAGTTCGGACTAGGGGTGTCGGATAGCGAACTATCATCATCGGCGGACTCCAAGACTATGAACATACAAGATTGAAGACTTCGTCCCGTGTCGGGTGGGACTTTCCTTGGCATGGAAGGCAAGCTTGGCAATCGGATATGTAGATCTCCTACCATTGTAACCGACTCTGTGTAACCTAACCTATCCGGTGTCTATATAAACCGGAGGTTTTAGTCCATAGGGACGAACAACAATCATACCATAGGCTAGCTTCTAGGGTTTAGCCTCTTTGATCTCGTGGTAGATCCACTCTTGTAACACACATCATCAATATTAATCAAGCAGGACATAGGGTTTTACCTCCATCAAGAGGGCCCGAACCTGGGTAAAACATCGTGTCCCTTGTCTCCTGTTACCATCCGCCTAGACGCACAGTTCGGGACCCCCTACCCGAGATCCGCCGGTTTTGACACCGACAATGATCTTCTAGTATCCCATAATGTGCTAAAGATAGCTCATGAGGCAATGATTGCTAAGGTAACATCTAGTGAGCCTCGTGTGGATATTTGCACTACATCTAGTCAAAGTGCTACATTTCCATGTGCTAGTCCTTGTAATTCATCTACTCACAATGTTGGTACATCTTGTGATGAATTGCTTTCCTTGCCTTGTTGCTCTAACGATGAAGCTTATACTTTCTCTAGTACTTGTGTTGAGACTAACCATGTAGAGGAAATCAAAGAGCTCAAGGCCCAAGTCACTTCTTTGAAGAAAGACTTGGAAAAGTGTCATGAAGGGAAGGCCACACTCAACAATATCTTGAGTGTGCAAAAAAAAAACCAATGACAAAGGTGGACTTGGATTCAACTCCAATAAGAAGAAGAAGTCCAAGATGAACAAAAGGAAGGGCCAAGAACAAGTCAAGAATTCGGCCAATATTGTTTGCTTCAAGTGCAAAGTCGAAGGGCATCATGTTAGATCTTTCCCATTGAAGAAGAAGGCCATTAGTGTCAAGCAACAAGGGAAGAGGGCACAAGTTCAATCTCATGCTCAACTTCAAGTTGAAGAAAGGCCTCTTCCCAAGAAGACTCAAGTTAATGTATGCGCCCCGATCGGCTATATCTCCCGTGTCGAGCGCGACTTAGAGCATAACCGCATTGAAAGCAATGTCATAAGTGAGGTAATCTTCACACAACCCATATAATAAATGAGGAAAGAGATACATAGTTGGCTTCGATTAGCCACTTCACAGTACATAAATAAACATCCATCATTGAGTACACTCAAGGTCAAACTCTGAACCAAAATAAAGAAGATACCCCAAATGCTACGGATCCCGAATCGTCCCAGCTGGGCACCACTCTGATCATCGGGAAAAGACACATAATGCGACCACGTTCCTCGTCGAACTCCCACTTGAGCTCGGTTGAGTCACACTGCCTTGGCCATTCGGAACTGCAACTGTTTTGGAAGTACACATGAGTCACGGGGACTCAGCAATCACACACCATGAGATCAAGACTATTTAAGCTTATAGGAAGGACAGGGTAGTAAAGTGGAGCTGCAGCAAGCGACTAGCATATATGGTGGCTATATTGCAAAAGAAGCGAGGAAAGAAGCAAAAGCACGGACGTGAAACTAGTAGTGATCAAGAAGTGATCTGAACTACTTCGTCGGACATAACTCCAACACGTGTTCTCTTCCGGACTCCGAGAAGAGACCATCACGATTACACCTTGATTGATGTGTATTTTAAATGAGGTCAACTTTGGGTTTTCTACAGCGGACATTAACAAATTCCCATCGCCTCATAACCGCAGGCACGGCTTTGAAAGATATTACCTGCGGGGGTGTCCCAACAGCCCATTATAAGCTCTCACGGTCAGCGAAGGATATTCCTTCTACAGGAAGACCCGATCAATCTCGGAATCCCGGACTACAAGACATTTCGACAGCAATAAAACAAGACCAGCAAAGCCACCCGAATGTGCCGACAAATCCCGATAGGAGCTGCACATATCTCGTTCTCGGGGCACACCGGATAAGCGAAGCGTCTGAGGAACGATGTAATCCAAGTTGCCCGGGAATGGTCCCATACGGTGCTCTAGTTTGGGCCAACACTCGGAGGAGCATTGGCGGGGGTTTAAAATAAGATGACCCTCGGGCTCGCGAAAACCGGGGAAAAAGGCTTAGGTGGCAAATGGTAAAACCAATGTTGGGCCTTCTTTGGGCGAGTCTTATTCAAAGCGAACTGTCAAGGGGTCCCATAAATCACCCAACCGTGTAAGGAGAGCGAAATCAAGGAACATAACACGGTATGGCGGAAACTAGGGTGGCAAGAGTGGAACAAAACACCAGGCATAAGGCCGAGCCTTCCACCCTTTTACCAAGTATATAGATGCATTAATTATAGCAGAAAATATATTGTGATAGCCCCAACAAGTAAACATGTTCCAACAAGGAACAACATCTCCATGTCCCAACAAGGAACAAACTTCAGCTTCACGCAACTAACAGCGCTATAAGAGGGCTGAGCAAGCGGTAACATAGCCAAACAACGGTTTGCTAGGAAAGGATGGTTAGGGGCTGACATGGCAAAATGGGTGGCATGATATAGCAAGTGGTAGGCATCGTAGCATAGGCATAGCAAAAAGCGAGCAACTAGCATAGCAAAGATAGAAGTGATTTCGAGGTATGGTCATCTTGCGCAATGTTCTCGAGTTGTCGAAAGCTTGATCCTCGTGGCGTTCTCGACAGGTTCCTCGTTCACGTACTCGTCTCCGGCTCTACCCAAAGCAACAACACAAACAAAGGAACCACAATAAATCACGGTGCAATGCACAATCAACATGATGCAAAACATGACATGATATGCGGGATGTGATATGCAATGCGTATGTGCGCTCCGGAAGGTAAATGATGAACCAGGCATCAACTTGGCAAACCAAGCATGCCATTGGAAAGAAGAGATGATTTCGGTTGAAATCGATATAAAGATCACCGGAATCGGATGCACGGTTTGGAAAAGGCAAGCAAAACAAGAATGGCGCAAATCCTTCATTACTAGCATGATGTACAAAGCCATGTTCGTGTGCAAACTACCTCATAGCATAAATGCAATAAATATACCCATGAAAGTCAACACATCAACATGATGCAAAAAGACATGGTCATGAACTTGCTCAAATGCAGAAACTAATGCCACCACTGAGTTGGTGGGATTTTCTACCCAAAACATATATAATATGTTAGGGTTGCGTGAGAAACCAACACAAATGCACAAAGTAAAAACCTGCCTATAATGGTTGTTAACAGAAATGGCATTTTCCATATTTGGAAGCGTCCGAAATGGACTTGCCTGAAATGGAAAGAAGCTATCGAAGCGGAAAGCAGGGGATAAGGGAAAAAATATAAGGAGGAGGCTGAGAGGCTGGTGGTGGGACCCTCTTGTCATACTAACGGTGGTGAGTAGGTTATAAAAAAGGGAAGATAATGCAGCCTCGGGGATCGAACCGGGTCTCCCGGTGTGGCTCTGCCCAACAGACCCTTTGGGCTAGGCGGCCCGGCGGAGAAGGGCTTGGCCCCTTAGCTGCTGCTCTTGCTAAAAGTACAAATAGAAGAAATAAAAAGGCGCGCACAGGATTGAACCCAGTCGCTGCAGTCAAGCGTGGGGTGCAAACCAACTCGGCTAGGCTAGGCTGTTAGTAGGAAGGGCTCTGGCCTGCCAGCCAAGCCACAAGGCTCGACTCGAGCAGAGAAAAGCAGCAGCGCCGCGAGGAAACAGCCAGCTCTGGCGGGGCTCGGGAGAGGTGCCGGCGGGTGTCGGAATCCGCCGGGTGGTGGTCGAGCAGTGCAGGAAGGGAGCGTGCTGCGCAGGTGTGGGTGTGCGTGTGGGCGGGGGCTCGTGGCCATGGCGGCGAACACTGCGAGGCAAGCTACGGCAGCACTCGACCTCGGCCAAGTTGGGTGTGGGAGCACTCTGGGAGCAGACGAAGGCGAACCAGGCGGGAATCCGGCACCCCCTTGCGGGCCAACAACTTGAACCCAAAACCTACAAGTCATGCAGACACGCCGAGCACGAGAAATACATGGATCGGAATCGCCCTCGGTGATCAATCGATGATAGGAAGGAGCAGGGAGGAAGTTGGGTATACCTCCTTACCCAAGGACAAGTATCTGGCGACGGAGTCAAGCTGTTGGCGGGCCGATCTCTGAACTTTCGTGCTCGACCGAGAGGGAGGAAGCGGGGCGTCGATGGACTTGGCGATCCGGCTCACCGTGGTCGGCGTCGTGGAAGGAGAAAGCGGCGAGGGACGAATATGGACCTTTGTCCATGAGTTGGGGTGGCGGAAAGCCCGGCGTGACGCCTTGGGCGCTCAGTGCGCTCGGGACGGAGTAGAAGCAATGGATCTGGTGGTCCTTCTCACTGGCGGTGGCGAGAGGAAGAGGAAACCCTAGGGGCTTGAGGGCAAGGAGAGGGGATAAGTAGGGGGCTAGGGCGGCGGGTCGAGCTCGCGCCCTCGTGCTCATGATCCCCATGGCGGCGAGAGGAGAGGGAAAAGGTGGGTGTGGTGAGCAGGGCAGCCGCTGCCAAGCGGGACCGGTATGTCACGTGGAGTGGAACTAGCTGGGGTGTGCGTGTGAACAGGTCTTGTGAGCAGGGAGAGAGGGCGAGTGGGCTGGGCGCTCGACACAGGCTCTTGAGGGGCTGGGCGGCTTGGGGCGGAGCCAGTGGAAAAGCCTCATTTGGGTTCTTTGGCTGCTGCTGCTTCCCTTCTCTTTTCTTTTTATTTCCAAACAGAAAAGAAAAAGAAAAGCCACAGGGAAAAATAAGAGGAGTTGGAGTAAAAGAAAATATCCCCAAACTCTGGAATTCTCCACTATTTTAATAAATTGCAATGGGCATTTTAGAGGTAGAAAAATAAGACAAGTTTGAAAATAGTTCAAACTCGTTTCATTTTGAACTGACCAAAACAACTTCAAATGTGGAGATCTTTGGCGAGAGAGGTTTAGTGCAAGGAGCAAGATTTACAAGAGAAAATGAACATTAATTGAGAAAGGAAAAGATAGCACTTGATAAGAAAAGAATTAGAGGAAGGAGGAGGTGGTAATGCAAGTTTGAGTATGGAACATGCAACAACATAGCGTGTAGAGATCACAACAAGCACATGATAAGAATGGAATGCAGGATGACAAGAGGCACAAATGCAAAATGGTAAGATGAGCAAAACAAAGAAAGAAACCCACATAACCAAACAAGGCGAGGCCAAGCATGACAAAACCCACAAGAATTGGATGAGGTCAAGATGATATATTGCCAAAAGGAAGTTTACATCCGGGTGTTACAACACTCCACCACTACAAGAGGATCTCGTCCGAGATCTAGGACTGAAAGAACTCGGATATTGAGCGGAGGTGATCCTCGGCGCTCCCGGTAGCTTCTCGGTCGGAATGGTGTGACCACTTCACTTTCAGAATTTGATTGACTTGTTGCGAGTCTTGCGCTCGGTTTCTTCAAGAATAACAGCAGGGTGCTCATGATAAGAGATCTTCTTGAAGGTCAATCTCTTGAAGTTGATAGTGCGTTCAGGAGTCTTGAAGCACTTGCGAAGCTGTGACACGTGGAACACATCGTGCACATTTGCGAAGTTGGATGGAAGCTCAAGTTGATAGGCGAGATCGCCTCTTTTCCCAATGATCTTGAAAGGACCCACGTATCTAGGGGCAAGCTTCCCTTTGATACCAAAGCGACGAGTGCCTTTCATTGGAGAGACGCGGAGGTAGACATGGTCTCCGATTTCAAAAGTCACATCCACGGTGCTTATCATCATAATAGCTCTTAAGGCGCGATTCGGCGGCTTTGAATTCTCACGAATGACTTGGCACATTTCTTACATACGTGATCAAGTCATTGCCAAGAAGTTGGCGTTCACATCTCGAGACCAATTGAGAGATGCGGCACTTTACGCCATAGAAATTTCGAATGGGGCTTTGCGAACTAAACAGGAAGCTGTTGTTGTAAGAGAACTTCGGCATAAGGAAGACAATCTTCCACTTCATACGAAAGAAATGACACAAGCCACGAGCATATCTTCAAGGATTTGATTTACTCGCTCAACTTGGCCACTTGTTTGAGGATGGAAAGCTGTCTTTGAAAGCGAATGTTGGTGCCCATGGCCTTACGAAAAGACTCCCGAACTTGGAGGTAAAGATCTGCCACAGTGCGAAGAGATCACTTGTGGAATGCCGTGCAAGGAGACAATCTGGAGGTGTATAGCTACCTGGCCGAGCTGCTGTGATGGATTCTTTGATAGGAAGAAAATGAGCCACTTTAGTAAGCTTGTCAATGACAACGAAGATAGCATCATTTCCACGCTTGGACTTAGGAAAACCAGTCCACGAAGTCCATTTCAATATGATCAAACTTCCATTCGGAATAGCAAGAGGTTGGAGGAGACCAGCTGGTCTTTGGTGTTACCTTTCACTCTTACGCAAACATCACACTCATTCACGAATTGAGCAATTTCTCGCTTCATTCGAGTCCACCAATAAGACTGCTTGAGATCATGGTACATCTTCGAACTTCCAGGATGAATGGATAGAAGCGAATTGTGAGCCTCGTTCATAATGACTTTTCTCAGATTACCCTTAGGAACCACAATCCGGTCCTCAAAGAAAAGAGTATCTTTGTCATCAACGTGGAAGCACTTGTACTTGGAAATGCCCTTGTCGATACCACGTTTCACCTTCTTCACCATGGTGTCCAGAAGTTGAGCCTCACGAATCTGATCTTCCAAAGTAGGAGATACTATGAGGTTGGCAAGAAAGCCTTGCGGAACAACTTGAAGATTCAGCTGCGGAAAGCTTCACGAGAGATCCGGTGAAAGGGCTTAAGTTAGGCATTGCGATAAGCCTTCCTGCTCAAAGCATCTGCGATGACATTGGCCTTGCCGGAGTATATTCAATACTTGGGTTGTACTCTTGAATCATTTCGACCCATCGAGTGCACTGAGGTTGAGGTTGGGCTGAGTGAAGATGTACTTGAGACTCTTGTGATCGGTGAAAATGTCCACTTTCCTTCCCAACAAAGATGTCTCCGTTATCAATGCATGGACAACTGCCGCCAACTCAAGATCGTGAGTGGGGTAGTTCTTTTCGTTGGGCTTCAATGGCGAGAAGTATAAGCCACAACTCTCTTCTCTTGCATTGCACAGCACGAGACCTTGAAGAGAAGCATCACGAGAAAACTTCAAATGGCTTGGATTCATCGGGAGGAGTCAAGGCAGGAGCTGTGACGAGTTTCTCTTTGAGGGTATTGAAAGCAACGTCACATTAGGGAGACGGACATACTTCACATGCTTACGGAGGAGGTTGGAAAGAGGCTTTGCAATCTTGGAGAAGTTCTCAGCGAATCTTGACAATAGCTTGCAAGACCAAGAAAATTGCGGAGCTGCTTTACGATACGAGGAGGTTCCCAATTCACAATGCGGACACCTTCTCGGGATTAACTGTGATGCCCTTAAGCGGAGATGATATGACCAAGATAAAGCACTTCATCAAGCCAAAATTCACATTTGGAGAACTTAGCATAGAATTGGTACTCTCTGAGCTTGTCTAGCACCAATCGCAAATGTTTGGCATGATCCTTCTTATTCTTGGAAGACCAAAATATCATCAAGATAGACCAAGGCGAATTCATTGGTGTAGGGGTTGAATATGAAGTTCATCATCCGAGAGAATGTTGGAGGAGCATTGGCGAGGCGAAAGACATGACAGTATATTCATAAGAACCAAAACTTGTTACGAATCTGTCTTGGGAATATCTTGTTCACGAATCGAATCTGATGATACCCCATCTGAAGGTCAAGCTTAGAGAACAACTGTAGCACCTTTGAGTTGCTCGAAAAGCTCATTGATGTTGGGAAGTGGATACTTTTCTTGATTCTCTTCTTATTCAATGGGCCGGTGTCGGCGCAAAGTCGGTCCGTGCCATCCTTCTTCGGACAAAAGAACACCACAACCCCAAGGAGATGAACTCGGTGCGATCAAACCCAGAGCGCTCTTGTTCATCGAGCTGCTTCTTCAATTCCTTCAGCTCATCGGGTCCAAGCTTGTGGGGCGCTCACAAGCGGGTTCGATGCGGGCTCAAGATCGATACTTGAACTCAAGCGGCGATGAGGAGGCATACCGGAAGCTCTTACGGAAAGACATCTTGGTACTCACAAGCATTTGGAATCGAGAGATGGCATTCAGTTCGCCCTTCTCATTGAGAGAAAACAACGAATAGTTTCATCACGAGTGGCATAGATGATCACATCATTAGAAGAGTGAGTCAATTGAATTTCCTGGCAGCACAATCAACTTTGAGCTTTGTCTTTGATAAAGCCGATCCATTCGAGAATAAGATCAATATCTGAGTCACCAAGAACCATTGGTTTGGAAAGAAATCTATAATCGCCCATCTTGCGAAACATCATGAACTATTGAGTTGGCTCTCATTGACTTGCCGGAGAAATAACACCCAAGGTTTATCGAGTAAGACCAAGAAAAATCATTCTTTGCAAAAACGATCTTGACATGAAACAATGCGATGCACGGTATCAAATAAGACTTTTGCGGGAATATCATTAAGCGAGATTACCCATAATCACATCAGAAGAATCCTCTGCTTGAGCTGCATTCATCATGTTGACCTTTGCGGACTTGGGATTATGCTTGACCCTGCATTCTTTGGAAGATTTCACGGGAGGAGGCGGAAGGCGCCTCGAGTTGAAGCACTTGTTAGCATAGTGACCTTTCTGTGACATTTGTTGCAAGTCACCTCGAGAGGCGGACGGTGGTAAGGAGCACTTGACCTTGGAGCTTGAGAATTAGCCTTGTTACGATAGCTTGGGTTGGGTGGGTGGGAAGATCCACGGCCACTGAGTTCTTCTATTTGGTAAGGCTGCGGAGCGGAGGAGGAGGAAGGTAAAACTTCGCTGCTTAGCTGCCACTTGAGAGGAAGAAGAAGACTGAGCTGCATCCTGATTCTCTTCTTAGAAGCCTCACATTTGAGCTGGGCAGCTTCTTGCTTGAGCCATGTTGTAGAAATCATCATACTTATCGGCTCAAACAGCACAAGAGCTAATTGCAGATCTTCTCTCGGACCACCTCTGAATTGATAGATCATACTCTTTTCATCAGTGCGTCTTGCTTAGCAAAGCAGCGAGCTTACGGAACTGGATATTGTATTGATAGACAGACATGTTGCCCTGCTTGAGATTGCGGAACTCCTCACGCTTGCTCTCAACAACACTTTTGAATGTGATGAGCTCACGAAATCGTGGAACTCATCGAGGTAATGACACGACCTCCTCTGGAATCTTTGTATTCTTTGGTACCACTCGGCAACTTGATCCTTGAGTTGAAGCGATGCAAACTTGACAAAGTCCTCAGTGCAGCATTGCTACAGTCAAAGTGCTTGCGGATGTCCACTAACCAATCGTCGGCGTCGTGGCCTCGACCACGAAGCGAAAACTTGACTGATTAGCGAGGCTGGTGAGAGTAGCAAAGTGTGGCTGATAGTTGCCTTGACCTTGATTTCCTTGAGTGCCTTGCCCTGAGTGCGTTCTTGCAAGAGCTGCAAAATCATCGAGCATTGGCATTGGTGGCTGCCATGATAGCTTGCCGGGCCTCACGGAGGCGGAGGTGGAGGTGGAGGTTGTTGATCCCCATCATTACGATCCGGATTGAGGCGGCGTTGGCGGAGCCATCTGAAGAGGTGACATCCGTTAGTCCTTTGATAGACAAATAGATAAGTAGAATCAGCGGATAGAAATTGCAACATATAGTCTTCACAATAAACATTCGAACAAGAATGAGCGAATGAATTCAAAGTTAATCATCACCGTCCATTAAGGTGAGAAGCCACTTAGATAAAGATATGGAAACAACATCGGCTTAGAAACAAATCGAATATCTGGCTGAAACAAATGATTGGCTTCTAGAATGAGCGGAACAAACACATGATAGAATTTTGCCCAAAGTGTTACGTGGTGGGGCCCCACGGACCTGACGTATAGCGGGCGTCACGAATGACAAACAAGGCGTCCCGAATCAGCATAGCCAAGGATTCTTTAAGGCGTCTCGCGACCCTTTGTAAATCGGCCGTGAATGGGCGGACCACTAAACTTTGAACCCCAATCTCAAATCATACATCATCGGAAAGAAATATCCTGTAAGCTACTAGAATTCCCACCTATAAACTCCGAAACTTTCGGTTATGCAAGCTGGTGTTGGGGATACGAGGGACACAAAATATATCACCCAAACTAACAATACCTAGATCAGTGTATCCATCCGTCAACACATAACCAAGAAATCCTCGGGAATCGTGTACCTCGACCTTGAAAAACATCCGTTATGCAAGTCATGGCAATACTCCCTTTTCGCCACGATCTTTGGGCTATCGGGGTTATCTCACCAACAACTGCACAAAAGAGATTTCGATGTCGGCAAAACTCGGTATTCGAGCGCAGCGATAAAATTGTGGCGACAACACCTCGGAGCTCAACTCCGGGACACTGCCACAACCCTAAATGTCGGGAGGCACCAAGAACAATGTTCTCGTCACAAAACCATCGGAACGATTCCAAGATACCCGTGATCCTAAAAAAATTTTAGTGAAATTTGAGGAGAGAAGAGTCGAAACTCTCGTCGGGAGACC